>OY757267.1:4952321-5068514 GCA_963584085.1 Pyrausta aurata
AAACCCTAAGCCGATGGACAAAGTCTGTATTAGAAAAATGTGGCATAGATGTCTCAATATTTACGGCGCATAGCACACGGCATGCTGCGACGTCAAAGGCTCGTAAACTTGGCGCTAATTTAGATCTAATAAGAAAGACTGCTGGCTGGTCTGGCAGCTCGCAGGTTTTTGGCAAATACTATAATAGGATTGCGGTTGACAACGAGCTTACTGATAACAATGAATTTGGTATGGTGATTTTGTCAAGCTCAGTTAATGATGCTACTGATAATAATTGAGTAAAATATACTATGTTTACCTTAATAATTTTCACGATTATTTATGTACTACTTAATTGTTTGTCATTAAATAATTACTCTGGTTTATGTATTAACTTGTAAAATATTTAATAAAAGGATCACATTATTTCACCCTTTAATATTTTGAATTACCGAATAACTGGTATATAGTCAACTATGTTCATTTGCCTTTAAAAATTTGGCTATTATTGTTAACCTTTTCTCAATATCTACAATGTCTTATGCCAATCTCGAGGACGAAAACATAAGTATAATTAATGATTAAACGAACTTACCTGTACGTGAAGTTCTATCATAATTATACGAGTGTTTTCGTCCGAAGAGATTGGCATCCCTCCCATCCTCCCCCAAATTTATAAATAAGCTCTAAACGTAATGAAGATCGGTCATACCGGCCGGTGACGAGTAAGTTTTGTTTTACTACCAGCAAAAAAAAAAAAAAAAAAAAGTTATACCCTCTCAAAAGTGGCGAAAACCTGTGCGGTACTACAATGTCTTATGCCAATCTCTTCGGACGAAAACACTCGTATAATTATGATAGAACTTCACGTACAGGTAAGTTCGTTTAATCATTAAATATCGAAGTTTACGGATTGTATAAAAAGAAGACAATTATTATTTTTTAAGTAAGCAAGTTCTTACTTACATTTCTGATTTCTACTCAATGCATATGGTTGGGTCCATATAAGAATTATGTAAAACTGATTTTATTTATAGCTCACAATTTAAATAGCTATGCTAATAATATTGAGCTTTGCTCATTAACTGGCATTTGTATGATTCTGAATGGTGGAATATTTACAGTAGGTACTTATTCAGTATTGAGATCCAACTAAGATTTGTTTCACTCCTCAGTTAATAATTCGGTACAGCTTAGATTTTATTAACCGATGTAACAACAACCAGCTGAAAAGCGTAATTTGTTTTTGGTTTATACCAATGAGTTCTTGTTAAATTGCGAAATCAATATAGCACTACCGTCATATTCGATTTAAATAGGTAGACGGTAATGAATTTTTTTAAATGCTATTTTACTTTTCGAAAAATATGGTGTGATATGCACTAAACTTTTCATGTATGCTTCTTAGATTAAATCGTCGCAAAGTTCGGTACTTAATGTGGAGTCTGAAAAACTAAATAAAGATCTGTGTCCATTATCTTCAGAAAAGGCGATGCCTGAGCCACCGCCAACAAAAAATTGTGACAACCATAGGTCAACTTGAATTGACTTTAGTTTTTTATGGGCTTGTTCTTTTTCTCACCATCTACCACCACAAACACCACCGAAGAATAATTCAAACATAGAATGACCTATTGTTTGAAGTACTATTATTATTCTTTATATTTTTTGGCTATATTTATTCCACTATTTACACACCTACGTTAAAGGTTGGATAAATAAAAGACATGGTCATTATTGTACAAATTACAAAAATCGATCTTTTTAAACAAAAGGCAGCAACGCAGCATCAAACCTAAATTGCACTACAAGCATCTAATTTGAGTTATTGGGAATATAAACTATGCATATTTTTCCCACTATATTCTGTGATTTAAGAATTAACTTTATCGAGTAAATATCTTCTCTCATCATCAGTTTTTTCCAACTAATCACATACACCCACTCCACAACCATCTCCCCAGCAAAGCCACTATGATATTAGGAAACCATTCATATGGAAACATTGCTGCATTAACTATAAAACAGATTATTTTATTTTATGAATTGTATCGTTTAATTGATGTTTAAAAGTATTGAATATACTATGTTAACTCGTCAAGTATGTGTGAACGAGACACAATAGAAATTCCATTATTATGCGACTCTCGGCAGTCGTTTGATACCTGACTGATTACATAAATTTTCAAAGGAAATCTTGTCTTAATATTCACCAATTACTTAGGTATGGTGAAACAATTGCCGACCACAAAATAATAACCAATCATGGTCTGCCAAGTTTTAACATATTTTTTGCAAATGTTATTTTATTACGCTCGTTCTTATACTCTTGCGCCGTAAGACGTCGAGTAGTTCGACGATTTATTTATAAAACCTGAAAGTAATTTATTTATTACAAAGAATAATGCTTGAATCTTTTTTTTATCATTTATATTTGAGGGTGTTTTAATATGTATGAAACCAGTGTTCCCTGGTGACATCGATCTATGACATACTTGTTGTAACACGACATATTCATTTAATTTTGGACTTCTTATCACAATAGGTACCCTAATTTTGAATCATCATAAGATTTATTTTACACTGCTCATAATACTGAAACAAGTCTCATCTGAAGCCAAGTAAGACACAAATACATTGGCGGCACAATAATTGCGGAAATGCACATTGCCATTACCCCCAAAAAAGAAGAATAAGTCACAAATATTTGTCAAAGTCATAAAAAATATAAACTTAAATAAAAAAATAAAATAAAAAAAAAGTATCTCATCAAAACCAAATCGATAAGATAGGATCGCAATATTTTTTTTAAATGTAACCCTCAGTAATTCAGACATAATTTTATCCAGTCAATATAATTATGAGTATTATTTTTTTACAACGATCTGCCCGACAATCGAATACTCGGCGAACATTCCTGTGCTGGAAGTCTGAAGCATCATGTTTGATATTTCGCGTAGATAATTTCAATATTTTGATTTTCTACTCCATCTAATATCCTTCTAACTTACATAGCTAAATCTTTAATAAATCTAAAAAAAAAAAAAAAAGTCTCAGCTTTTTTTCGAGCGCCAACTGGTGTTTTTTACAAGGAACTATGTCGAGACTTCCACGCCTGGTTGATAAGTTGAATATTAGGCAAACGTCTGGCTAGGTTGTACCAAAACTTCTATCGGAGAAATCGTTTGCGCTTGTATGACCTTATAAAGCCACAACGCCCCCAGAGGTCGTTTCCAAGCTTCTTTAGAAAAAAAATTAAATCACTCAATCATTACCTACTTCCTTAATGCTTTCAAGTTTTGATAACGATAATATTTCAAATTCATTGAAATATCGTATTCTTATTGTAACCCAGAAAATAATAATAGCGTTGATATACACCGATGAATACATCTAAAATCTTATATACCCACAAATGAACCAACTATTTTTTTTTTTACCAATCATCTTACACTTATTACAACAAAACATTTTCTTAGAATTCAAAATTCGAATAATAAGTATTTTGTTTTCGGTATACGGCTGAATATATTTCAAACAGCTGCATAAATACATAAATACCCAATACTTAAAAGTAATCGAATATTATCATGCGTGTATTTTTTACAAATACGCGACTTCACTCGACTTTTTGATAGTTTTGACGTCTTGACGCTTTCACACACACACACACACACACACACACACACACACACATACATGCACACGCGCGCACACGCACACACACACACACACACACACACACGCACACGCACACGCACGCACTATTTTTAAGCTACTGATTTGTCACCGGTCCTGAGGTGGAGACCTGGTGACCTGTAATACAGGTTCTTTAATACCTACCACAGGCACCAGTCATCCACAGCTACTTAAAGAATATTAGCTTAGAATTTATATGTACCTACTTTTGTAAAATTGTTGCTGTGGTGAAAAATAAACGTTTTTATTATTTTATTATTATTATTATTTTTTACAAATATATGATTATAAAATACGTTAAAACTGCAAGACAAAGAGACTCTCCAATACGCCCGTTAAGTGCATTAAAAATGATAGGGCGCTGGATGAGAAGTATTTCTGTATGTAGCTTTCGCAATCTGTCTCAACAATACGTATTCCGTATTTATTTGCAATTTTTATAACAGACCAAAAAAAAGGAACTAAGAAATTTTCGTCCTATTTCAGTTAAGATTACTAAAATTATTATTATATTTACATATTCTTGGAGTTTAACATTAATAAAATATATATATATATATAAAATATAAAAAACTAATAAATATCTTCTTTCTTTCCAATTAAAGAAATTACTTATCATGCACCCATAACAATAGTGCATAATGCCAAACATGGTAACATAAAATATTATTGTTATTTAAATGATCATTTTAATAATCAAATATTACTAACTCATTCTACATCTCTATAGATGTCAACTTATTTTTGTAACAACATTGATTTACTCCGAACATCTACATGGTCAATTAAATCTCAGAGACGAAGGCAGGACAATTGGATGATCAAACGAACTTACCTGTAAGTGAAGTTCGATCCAAATTGTCCTGACTTCGTCGAAGAGATTTAAGTTCCCACCATTCCCAATTCCCATAGGTACGTGTATTTTCTGCAAAAATAGTTGCCACCCGTATTATAAATCAATGTTGTACATCTGGAACATCGGTATCCTTGCTCTGAAATGAATGAGCGACAGGCGGCTGGCAGTGCTGTGAGGCGCAGGAAGGAGGGAGGGATGTCTGACTAGTTTTTTACCTTCTCTTTCTTGCGCTAAACCTGTGTGCGAGTGAATGGACGCGTAGCAGGGCCTACTACATGGTCAATTAAATCTCTTCGACGAAGTCAGGACAATTTGGATCGAACTTCACTTACAGGTAAGTTCGTTTGATCATCCAATAAACAATCTATACTTACAATAAAATAAAAACAAAATACATCTGTCTAAATAAATGTCTGGTTTAACAATATTTTTAACACTCACAGTGTCATATTTTATTCTTAAAAGATGAAATATGAAACCTAAAATTGCGCACGGGCGGGACTCGAACCAGCATCTTTCTGGCTAACCGGGCCAACTGCTCTTCCAATTGAGCTACCGTGCTGTCGGTCCGACCGCGCGGTTAGCCAGAAAGATGCTGGTTTGAGTCCCGCCCTTGCGCAATTTTTGGTTTCATATTTCATCTTTTAAGAATAAATAAATGTCTGTATGTATCTCTCACAATGTAAGTACTAGCGGTTCCCCGTGACTGCGTCCGCGCGTTTTAAGTTTGCTCGTTGCCCTCCCGTTGCAGCGTGATGTTTTAGCCTTTCTAGTTTCTCGATAAATGCTTTCCAAAAATTTTTTTTTCTAAATCGGTCCAGTAATTTCTGAGATTAGCACGTTCAAACAAACAAACCAACATTCAGCTTTATAATATTAGTATAGATAGGTCACCTCGTTTTAAGTGATAATATTTAAAGGGCCGATTCAGCACAATAAATAAATATTTTTTTGTAGAAAACACTTTGGGTTTTTATCCGCTAGTTTTTAAAAAAATTTTGAGACTAAGGTAATATTTTTTTTCAGATTTTTTTTTATTAATTAAGGCTAAGATTAGAGAAAAAAAAGGATTGAGCATTGAATTGAGAGAGGTGAAGCCGATGACGTAGATAACTTTTTAAATTTCCAGGGTGCTGTTTTAAAAAATGATATCGTCTATGCTAATGAAAGTAATAAAAATAAAAATCTCGATTTTCCAAAAAATAATGATAGTGTCCTGTTTCTATGATGTACACAAAGCCACTGTTCAAATATTATCACTTAAAATGATTTGACCTTATATATTAGAAAATATAGATAAAAGAACATAATTTTTGCTCAAAAATTTGCAAAAAATGTGATTTGATCGTTAATGTGCATTATCCATTCTTTACAATGTTCTTTACATACTAACGGAGCGCGCTGTAACGTTGGCATTCATACAAGAAAAAAATGTAATGATGATAAATATTCTCGCATAAATGTAAATTATAAAATTAAATTAACAAACTTTATCGCGTCCGGGACGCAAAAATTCATATGCAAAATACAGGGCCTTCATATTCCATGGCTTGCATTTTTTTATCGTAGCCAAAAACAAAGTTCACAAGCTTTTACACACTGAAATTAAGGGAAAAACAGGCGGTCGGTGAAATGGTAACGAGAAATCCTGTTCAAACAGTATGGCTGAGAATTAGCATGGTATAATTTGTGTAAACTATTTAAAAGAAAGCCGAGCAAATACGTTTTGTCACGTTTTATTGCACTCTGAAAATTGAATTTCAGTGGGGTTTCTGTAGCGAGTGGCTTTTACACTTTCGTTAATATTTTTGTATTTATTTATCAAGTTGGATTCAAATCAGCGCTCGTTGCTAGGGCATATAGAGTGGGCACGAAACGAAACCATAATAAGTCGATTAAATAAAACTCATCGTACGATAATAGTCTCATTGTAATGACAAATACCTAACATCTTAGTCTGCCTGTGACCACGGATGCTGTAAAGCATTCGAAACGTCACAGGCATTAAATAAAAATAAACGTTCGCGAAATCAATCCGTAAAAGTGTGTTGTATTGAAACATCGTACGATGGTGAATGGTGGTATAAAACTAGAAAGGAGAAAATAGACATAACTGTTCTAGACATGTAATACAAATGAGCAATGTAATGTAAATGTATTGTAATGCAACGCGAAAGATTAGCTTAAAGAATAAACATGACCACTTTTTCAAAATATTAGAAAAACATATCCATAAATAGTTTTTTATTGATGTTGGTACTGAATAAACGTTTTTTCTTTCTTTCTTTTTTTATATGTATTACTTGGATTAAAAAATACCCAATACCTAAATGTTTTCCTTTTTTACACGAGCACAAAACCCACTCCATATTCAGAAAGCTTTATTGTTCTTCGTCGATTTTCCTCGTCAAACGGCAGTAGCTAATGAGTTTTCCTATTAATAAAGCAAAGGGCTTTTTCCAAAAAGTCGTGAAGCAGATTGAGAATTTCTCCATATTTGATTGTTAATACAAGTCAATGCCTCCAAATCATTCTAAAAATAACCGATATGAAACAAATAACAAAAAATATCTGCAGCCGAGTTGGGTATTAAAGCAGGGTTCTTGATGGATTTTTATGATGTTTTTGTCAATAAGGCTGTTCTAGATGGCTTAATCATTTGTTAGCTTGAAAAATAAAACTGAAGCAAAATGTTTTACATTTCGCGTAGACAATGCTTAGCCAAAATTGATGTTTTCGTGTATTTTTTGGTTGAGTAGAATTTTAGAATGGAGCTTAATTTTTTTTCTTTTTATTTATAAAGTTATAGCAGCTACGTAAGTTAAAAGGATATTTGATGCAGCGGAAAATCAGGAAATTAAAATTGTCTACGCGAAAACGTTAAAATGTGGCTTCAGACTACGCCCGCAGGTCGTGAAAAAGTCATCATTTGTGAGCGAAGACGCAATTTCTGAAAAAACTTTTCTTGAATATTTCTTGAAATTTTGCCATACAATAGACTAAAATGTGACTTATTGTCAGGTACAGGACTATCCTTATATTTTGGACACGCTCTTACGCTACGCTCTGCAGGCGTATGTAACATTATTGTTTTTTTTTTACAATAAAGATCGTTGTTGTCTGTTCAAAAATTATTATCTCTGGATCTCTCGTCTTTTTGTATAACCTAAAAAATGAACGCTAATACTTGAAACATTTCGGCGAAATAAAAAGTGATGGAATCACGTGTGTGTATGTATTTATATCGAAATTTGGTCCTAACAAAGAAAAATATGTTGTGATTGTAAATGCCACGCTAACGAACAAAAGCTGATCAACTGTGAATTTACTTTTATCAAGTATTTTGATTAAAACATTTTCCGAGTAAATGGCGGCCACATAGTGTAATGCAGTCAGCATGGTTACTTTGAATACCTACAATTTTACATTAACATTGAAAGCATTTAAACTACTGAAAAGTATTATTTTTATAGAATGTTTCATTGCGTGTGATCGGTAGACCTAATTTAGGGTAGGTTGAACTTAAAAAAAAAAATAAGTTAAAGTTTAAGTTGCGCTTACGTTACGGTTGGTGCAACCCACCCTTCGAATGTTTTTGATCTATGATTTTCTTGATGAAAAATTTTCTTGCAACAGTATTGATTGAATGACCTTTATAAACGATTTTAGGATACATTACAATTGATCTGTTAGGAAAAGTTGGGTCGACTTTCATTTATAGTTTTTATAATTAAAATTGTATTGTGTAACATTAATTATTAAATTAAATATAATTATACTAGTAGTAGTACTTTTATAATTTATCCATCCATTTTATAAATTATCCATGTGTTCACAAATGAATAATGAAATCGTCTGATACAATTAATCATTCAGGTAAGTAAATACTAAAAGACCGCAACGCAACAATTTCCAATCAATCTGAATCAACAGTACGGTAGCACAGAAGTATTAAAGAGGCTAAGGGCATGTTTCACCATCGACAATAAGCACTAACGAATAATTCAAATATGGCACGTCATTTTGTATGTAGTAGGGGACAGATTACGCTGATGGGAACTTAGTCAGACATTGTAAAACAGGCCGTCAGTATCATGTAAAACCATAAAATTACTATCCCTTTGTGTATAATAATTTTATGTACCAAACGCAAAACTTTTGTGCTTCAGTTTCCTTCAGATACGGCTAAAATTGTCTTTAGTTTTAACCGGGCTGTGAGTAATGTTCTTGAAACTAAACCCGCAGTGTATTTTATTAAAAAGCAGCGGCCAGCATTTTCACTCTCAGCAATATTGTCGCTAAATTCTTAAGCTAAAATCAGAGGGTGGTATTCCGGTGGGAATTCAGGGAATTTAGGATATTTGGAATTGTCGACGCGGTCCCAAATACCCTACTCCCCAAGATGTCATCCAAAATTTCAGATATAGCCAACTCTTTCACTCTCATGGTCATACTGGTATGGCCGACAGAGACCACTACATTTGAAAACATGGATATCGAGAAAAATTGTAAGACCCTGTTCCCTTTGTCATGCTCAAACTTTGCCTACGCGGGTTCGTGCGGTATTTAAAAATGCCGCAAACGAAGTTTTTGGGATTAAACATGCATGCGATTCTATGAACTTGTGACAAAGACTAGGTACCCTTGGAATTACGTATATTTCTGTAGTACTGATTTACGGCGAGAGCTTTATTTTTGTAAGATTATTTGAAGCATTTTACCTACAATGCTTTGATGAATCATAAAGGATCAATGTAATTTTTTTAGTTTACTTTAGGTTTATATAGTTTAAAACCACCCTATTTTTACATCATGCACAAGCAATGTAATTCGAATAATACCTTTCTTGATCAACATCTGTAATTTAGGTCACAAGGTCACAAGTCATTAGTTTCATAGATCACCGATGAACCTAAATCACAAGTTAGAGTGAGCAGTAACCTTTGTATCTCGTGTTTACCTCGGATTACTGCTATTTAACTTGGGTAAGTTTAAGCGGATTAGGTAAATCCAGTGAACCCTACAAGAAAGCTTGAAGGGTGCTGCTGAAGTGGGCCTGTAATTATCCCACGTCACGTCAAATGCTCCACGTTGCATTTGACAGCGCATGGAGAGGGTTTGGGGGCCAACAACAGATGTGATGCTTACTGATTTATCGTTTTTACCACATTCGATCAATAAACCTTTACATTATGTACTTTTTACTACGTATATGTAGCAATAATTTTGAACGTTACACTAAAGATAACATATCGTAACGATAACATAGATGCAAGATTTTTAAGAGTCACATTGTATTACAATGGCCCTTTATCTATTTGTTGGAAGTTTGCTGTATGATGATAATGATGATGATGATTAATGTTATAATTAATCCAGCTAAGTTAGTAAGGGATATTGCTGTAGCCGTATAGTACAGTAACTACCTAAGTACTTGATAAATATTTAAAAAATATAGCTATAGGTCTACCCTATCAAAAACACTAAACAACCTGCCATTACGAACCTTGATACACGATCAATTGTCTGCACATCTCCAATATTCACGCTTCATTTAACGCGATGCTTTGAAAAAACGGGATTGCCGCTCTCATCCCGGGCCCCGGGATTGCAACCTATTGCGCTCATCTCACCGAGATTTATCGAGCATGTGCTAGAGAGATTTGAATTTATAATGTGATACATACGAGCTACAAGGGTTAACGTTATTATGAGAAATTGAACGTTGTTATTTTTACATTAATTTCCCCTTTTTACGTTATTGTATGTTTTTGTATTTAGTCCACAGTCCGAGTACGTTCAAAAACATTAATTTGGCTTTCACGGTTTCTATGCCATGCTTTTCTGTATTTTTGTATGTATCTATGCCCATGGGGCAACATATGTGATAGTGGTGTAGAGTGATTGTAGTACAAAGCTTCGGATGTTAATCGCGTATGACCAAAGAATATGTATGACACTTATTATATTTCCCTTGGTCACGGCATCACGCGTGAACGGCTGGACCGATTTCACTAATACTGTTTTATTACATTGTTTGTTATTGTCCAAAGAAGGATCTTACGAAAAAAAAGGAAATTACACGGAAAATTATAAAATTTAAGAATACTACGTTCTTACCGGGACCGGGGCGGAACGGGGCTGGGGTCGAAACAAAGTTCGCAGGGTCCGCTGGTTTTAAATATAATAAGGTTCAATGTAAAATAATATACATAATAGATATGATATGATATATTATAGATGTAATGTGTGCCTTCACTAGAACCTGCACCGATCTCGCGAAATCTACAGTAATCCTTAGGGATAACAACATTAGGATTAACAAGTTTTTGATCTTCCAGTATGTCGAAATAATGTAACGTTTAACAATCCAATATACCGAATGTGCAGATTGTATAATACTATAAGTAGGGAGGTAGATCTTTTTTCTGATACCGTTTATTATTGATTTGTTTTTCTTGTATTTAACTACCAAATGAAAATGCTGTGTTCAGCTATAATCGAAATGCAAATTAAACGTGACATTGTATACCAGTGTAACTTAGATTAAGTCATGATTTGTATTTTGTTGCTGTACCTCAATAAATAAATATAAATATAAATATATGACCAAGCATCCAAGACCCGTGAGGTATTCCGTCAAAGGAGCCAAATCTAACCAAAAGCATTCAACCAGGACACCGCGAAATACCGACTCCGGAGCATCCGATAACAGATTCCGGAATATTTGAAGTTTCCGGACACAAATTGCAATCTACGTGACACAAATTTTTGCGGGAACCACCCGTCTTCGGTTTGTAATTGGTTCAGTCAACACCACACTGGTATGTCCATAATGTTGGATTCTCAACTTTTAGCTGGTTGCTCTGTTTGCGTTGTTCAATATAATAACTTTTTATTATCTCTGTATCAATTTATTATAAGCCCCCTAAACTTCATCACCAACCTGCACTGAGCCTGCGAAGTGGAGCATTGCTCATACCACCTTGCACCTCATATTTCAGGTGAGGCCTTTGCCCAGCAGTGGAATGTATACAGGGTAGCTTATGTATCAATTTATTGTAAGTTAACATTAAAACCTATGATAGTGACCAGCAAAACTCATCAAAACAATCACAAAAGTTGATTAATGGATATGGATGATGATGATGATGGTATTTGGTTAGATGTCAACCTATAACTTTCAACAACTAACAAAAACAAGTATGAAAGTTCATTAAATGAAAATTAACCAGTTCACCTGCATGTAGTACGAACTTCGTACTAGCCATTAGTAGAGTAGCTACGTAGATCAATTATGAAGCAGCTGTCGGGCTGCTGGTCAAAGCCAGCAGGCAATTTGACTTGATCAACCAATTATCGCAGTTTATAGCCAATCTACAACTTAACCAGATATTAAATAAATAAATAAATAATCATTTATTTCAGATTTTCATCCATAAGTGTTAGTAACAAGGCGTTCTTATCCTAATGTTAGTAAAACAATACAATTAATACAATTCATAATCAAAAAATAAAAACATAATAAAATATCATACTTATATTGGTGGGGCTCACGTCTGTGCTATAGGCATTCATAGCTAGCAGCTGGGGCATGAAGCTGCAGCCATCGACGCACCAGCGGGGAGTCCCAGCGGTCAGCCAGCACGCTCACGATGCTGTTCGAGCTGCCCCGCACACGGGCCCACAGCGAGGCGCAGCGCTTGCGGATGATTGAATAAAAGCTATCCATGTGCACCTCAGCAAACATGGATGAAGCGCTGCAGTGACGGGGCAGGCCGAACAACATCCTGAACGCGTTATTATATTGTACGCGGAGGGCGCTGTACGTCCTCTGCGTAAAGCAGACCCACAGACTGCACGTGTAGAATGATTGACAATAAGATTTAAAGAGCGTCAATTTCACCGGTCTACTACACCTTGCAAATCTGCGGAACAGCATATTACAGCGAACGCACAACGCCCTGCGCTCTCTCTCCATATCCATTGAGTCTGACAGGTTGTCAGTGACCCAGTGGCCCAGATATTTGAAGCGGTCAACTCGACTTAGTTTAACACCTCCCAGAGTAACAGAGGGTACACTTCTATGTTTACCGGCCGCACCTGCTTGGAACACCATGAACTCACTTTTACGTGCGTTATATCTGAGCCCATGAGCCACTGCATATTTTTCACAAATGCCCAGCAGTTTTCTCAATGCTCCGATCGAAGGGCTCAGCAGCACCATATCATCAGCGTAACTAATGTTATTAACACACAGTCCACCCACATGACATCCCAGGTAGGTGCTACTGAGCTCCTCGATCAGCCCATTCATGTACAAGTTGAAAAGCTTGGGCGAGCTTAACCCCCCCTGCCTCACCCCACATTGCAACCCATACACGTCAGACTTTGAGTCTGCCCACCTAACGCAGTTCCTTTGATTGTCATACCAATACTTGAATAAAGATATTACTTCAGGAGGTACAGAAGTATCAGATTGCAACTTATTCCACAATAGATTGTAAGATACCAGATCGAACGCCTTCGACAAGTCCAAAAAACAGGCATAAATCGGAGTCTTTCTAGCCGTATAATACTGGACAGTCTGTTTGAGGCAGAAGATGGCACTTTCTGTGGAGAGACCCGGTTTAAAACCAAACTGAGCGTCATGTGTTCGAATATGCTCACCCAATCTCCTATCAAGCAACGCATCCAGCACTTTAGCTATAACGGTAGCTAAGGATATAGGCCTGTAATTGGACAAGTCGGAGGCATCCCCCGTCTTATTTTTCATTATTGGAACTACCATGGTAAACATAACATCTTCAGGCAGGTAACTGTGACTTATACAAAGATTAAACAATAAGGAAAGAACTCGGGGCAAGTGCACTCCAGCGTACTTTAAATGCTCGATGCTGAGCTCGTCGTGACCAGGAGACTTACCTTTTGCCATTCCTCTGATTATGGAGTCTACCTCTCGTGCTGTAAATCTAACGGTTAAGTCACCTACGCTGCTCTCAGCATCGAACATTGCTAACTCAGACTGAGCACCACCTTCTGGCACCACTTTGAAGTGATTCCGAAAAGCATTTGCTATCTCGGTAGGATCAAACCTTCCTGCTACGCTCGCTGGGGTGCCCGGCTTCGGACTCAGTTTATTGGTGTTTTTCCAAAACTTCTTAAAGTTGTTAGAACTGTGATTTTGAGCGATTATATCTAATTTAATTTGTTTCTCATTGTTCTGTACATACTTAACTTTAGCTTTAAAGTATCTTTTTGAGTCCCGCATTTTATTATAAATAAAACCACAACCAGGTCTACCATATTGTAACCAAGACCGATACCAAAACCGAGCCTCCCTGTGTGCTTCACTAACATGTTTATTCCATCCAGTTATACGCTTATGTTTGTTACGTTTTTGTTCATTACAGCTAACTTCAGCTGACTCTTTTAGTGCACACACAATATCTCGGTACAAAGCTCCTATTTTTAATTTGTGGTCTACATTACAACATTTTTTATCAGCACAATCACGAAATTCTACAGGAAAGTCTATTAGACGTAATTTAGCATTACAAGCTTCAGTATATTTTAGAATCTGGCTCTCATCCCTAACGCCCCACCTAACTTTGCTATAAGATTGTACTGGGGTCACGAGCTTAGGCAGGCATTTATTAATATCGCACTCAATACACAGGGGATAATGATCTGACCAATAAACATTTTGGTTTAAGACCGACACATCAACAACAGATTGACGCGCTGCCTCAGTTACAATGCAATGGTCCAGCCACCGATGGCAGCCGTGAGCTTCACTGACATAAGTATAGGTATCGCTAGGTAAAAGATCAAGGTCAACACACGACCACAACTGGTCGTTACAAAAGTTTATAAGTTCATGCGAAAACGGCTCACCAGGATGTGCGTTGAAGTCCCCGAGTACATAAACCGATTCACTATTGCTCACCTCCACCAGCGCACTTATTTCACTCATACAATCCGTGAAATCCGTGAGGTTCTCTGCCGTATCAATAGGCATATATACAGAAATCACTAACACCGACCGGCCACCATCCATTAGGATGCGAATAGCCGTCAGCCGCACACTATGACACTCAATCACGGAAACACATGGAAACGCAGACTTCCTCCACAGTAGTGCCACTCCTCCGTACGGCCTCCCCCTAAGTATTCCTTTAGAGGTGTCCACTGCAGATTTTCCGGTAAAGGCGAAGTTGTCATCAATTGTTCCCAGAGTAGGCAAGTCGTGTGGTAAAAGCCACGTTTCTTGTAAGGCAATAATGTCAGCATCCCGGCAAAGACACCTCAAACAATCTATCGAACGGTGCACGTTTTTAGGGTTCCGTAGCCGAATGGCAAAAAACGGAACCCTTATAGTTTCGTCAAGTCTGTCTGTCTGTCTGTCTGTCTGTCTGTCTGTCTGTCTGTCTGTCTGTCTGTCTGTCTGTCCGTCCGTATGTCACAGCCACTTTATTCTAAAACTATAAGCATCACATAACTGAAACTTGGTAAGTAGGTGTATTCTGTTTACCGCTTTCCGACTCAGATACAAAAAGTGAGAAAAAATAATATTAAAGGGGGGGCTCCCATACATGAAACTAAAACCTAAAAATTTTTTTTTACTCAAACCTATGCGTGTGGGGTGTCTATGGATAGGTCTTTTAAAATGATGTTGAGGTTTCTAAAACCATTTTTTCTAAAAGTGTAAGGTTTGAGATATAGACGCTTCCAAAGTGGTAAAATGGGCGTCCCCCCCCATCTAACTTTTGAACTAAGAAAGTGAAAATTTTGAAAAAAATATATACTGTAGATCTCAATAAAAACTTGCAACGAAAATTGGTTTGAAGGATATCGAACCAGTAGTTTTTGAGATATTGCACATTTTTATCAACCGCAAATATAACTTTGTCTTTCATACAAACACTATGAAAAACAAAGTTATTTTTGCAGTCGCAATATATTGTGATGTTTTCGTTAAGTGAAAGTAAGTGGACCCTGAATTCAGTTAAGGGTGGCACGGAACCCTCAGTGCGCGGGTCCGACACGCACTTAACCGGTTTTTACAATTAAAACTGATTAATTTAGATGTACCAGGCTTCATACTTGAATCTTATTTGAGCTATGTGTCTGATCACCCCGGTATCTTTTCCTGAAATCAACGAATTTTCTATAAGCAACGCCTTCCGGCCAGAATTCATCCTGCAAGAAGACTGACAATTTGCTTTTGGGAACGAAGACTTTATAAGCATCATAGTCTTTTGTAGTTTTCATATTAATTTTTTCCAACTCAACACAAATTTCAGTCTTGCTTTTTATGTAACTCTGGATATCTATCGCTGTCACTTCCTTCGCTATGTTGTATACATATAACGGTACTCGAACATCTGCAGCTTTGAAACTGCTATTCTTATCGACAGCAGCTTTTCCTTTACTACCAATGAATCTGTTTCTCAGTCTCTTCTTCTGCACCAAAATCCATGACTCACTTCTTGTTTGTGGTTTCCACTCTCCTTCTTTTAAAATGTCAGTGTAAGATTTATCATTGATCGAGTCCGATTTACGATCATTGTAGCACGGCCCACTATTTGCGAGCGAAGTTGCAAGCGCGGGTGCAGGTACAATTGACGCATGAGTCATGCGGCCGCCCGCCGATGCTGGGTAGTTAACCGGTTCGACGGTTGCATTCACAGCTGATTCGATAACGTTCACAGGTGACTCTGTGCTTGGCAGAGGTACGTTAGACGAAATCTTTTCATTAATACCCTCAACTGGTATCTGTTTTTGGCAATGCTTAGATGAGGGCGAGTATGAGCAACGACTTGTATAAATGTCGTTTTCATTATCAATAGGATGCAATCCCATCGGTCCACTGTTGTACTCATAGCTGTCCAATAGACAAGCGCCTCTCCGAGGGTTAATGTTCTGAGCAAAGTTGTTAACTATTGATGCCTTCTTTAGATTGTCAAGGTCTTGTTTAAGAAAAAGTAACTCTTCCTTACTCGCATAGTCTTCAGAGATTTTGTTAATATCCGCTCGCAATCGAACTAAGTCCTTTAATATCTGCGTTACGTCGACGTGGTCAAAAAGAACTGGTGGTAATTTCTGCAGCTCTCTTGCCACAAAAATCGGGAGAATTCCAGGATCCGCTTCTTTAAGCGTGCATAATATGTCTTCAATGTCACGAAGCGTTTTTCCATCACGCTTTCGGGTCTTAGCTGTTTTAGATAGTGATTCGTAAAGTAGCCGTTTTGCAGCTACAATGTCACTATCAGCAAACGCTGTCACACAGATTCGACTGATACTTTCCTCGTCCATAATGTCTATTTTATTGCAGATAAAAGCAAGCACTTCATTGATCACAATGTTACACGAAGCACATTTAACTGTTGTAGCCATTTTCAAAAAATTCACCCCGTCCGCGTCCATACGCATACGCGCGTCAACGACCGTTTGCTTTCGCTTGCGCAGCGTGACTGATATTATCTACTAGCACTATGGAACTAACAAGATTTCAATGCTATGTATTAAATTATCACGATAAACTAATGAAATTTCACTATTTGTAATTATTAAAAAGAAGGGGACTTAAATCATAGAGATGTAACTTATAATTTCCAACGCAAGAATAGATGAAGTAGGGATGGAATAAATACAAAGTTATTTCAAGTCAATTATGTTTGACGAACAGACTAGGTAGATGGATGACTTAGATACATTATAATGCACTACGATTGATTCGATTACGTTCCTCCATAAAGTCAGTCAAGAATGACACTGTTTCTAACCCAACCTTTATTGAAATAATTCAGTTACAACCGCTCCTAGATGTTATGGTTCTGGGACTATGCCACTGCACTGTCTTGAGAACAGCCCTAGGTATATCTTTGATACTAGAACTCTATGATCGTGGTTCTAGGCTTATTGATTTCTAAAATAAATCATGGTTGATCAGCTAGTGAAGTATATTTGCCAGAAAATATCACAAAAATAAGGTTGCAAAGACAATTTTTAAGCAGAACGCCAATAAAATTATATTCAGAGTTTCGGGCAGCTCTTTTCGCACTACCTAGTTCGTGAAGTGTGAAATTCGAATAATATTGGATTATTTGGCACATCTCCATCTCGGCTGCCAACACTGTAACGATTGCTTTTCAATGTTACTCAACCGAAAATATGCCAATAAGCATTTATGGTAATACAAAATACGTAAGCCCATGCAAAGTAACGAACAAAAAGCTATTTACAACCACTATGGGTGTGTCACGTAATGACCCAGAATAATCAAAAATGTGAGCTTGCGTTAAATACGGTAGATCTGCTGGCCTAATTATTGTTGACCACTGATCCCGACCTCCAACCGAAACTTTATCAAAAGCCGATACAGTTTACAGTTTGGCGATAATCCGCTGTTTTATTTTTGTGTGTTCTCCCCTCATATTATGAAGAAGATGGTAGTAGCCTTTGCACGAGTGTGCAAAAAATCAGATCTGGCATTCAACCCGCCGACAAATTTACAGAACTGTTTTACGAAACAAAAATTTTAATTCGCACATAGAATACAAAAAGCAAAACGTATATATACTTAAACCACTTTCTCATTTAAGTTATTTATAAAAAAATAGCACTCCAAAGTTATAATGCTCATTTCAAATAAAAATACTTAATCCGAATTAAAATGCAATTTTCGTTGCAACGCGATGAGACACGAACACCCAATTTCAGAAATGAAAGACAGCGTTTTGACGGACAAATCTCGCTTCTCCCAATTAAAACGCGGTGATGAACGAGAGTGTTTACATTGCGCTGCGCTCGCTTAGCAGATCCCGCTTAGCTCGTTTCGCTTATGCTATTCCTAACATTACCACAGCGCGCTGAGGTATTTGGCAGCTAAATGTTGCTCTTCAGCACTGTTATTTGCTTAATTAATTTGAAATGCGAATGTTGTACATGGTTATTGTTTCCGTCTTGGGTAAATATACAATACTCGTTTAAGAATTGAATCCAATATAGTCGCAATACAATATTCCGTTGTTACCGTTAACCGGAACATTGAAACCCAAGATCGACGACTTACGAGTAAGTCGTACATAAAGAACACCAATACATTCCCAATAAAATACGCAGATTTTATTCATACCGATACCCCGTGAGGGGAAATACCGAAATACGTTACGCACCAATTTGCACATCTCACGAAAATGAAATTTGAATATTCTAGTGAATCCAGGTGCTATAGAGATAGGGGTAGTTTTATCTCGTTGGACCGTTTTATGGTGTTTGCAAAACTACGAGCACAATGGAACTATTTTGGGACAGAGTTTTGTTGTGATCGTACGAACAAACACCACTTACGCACATTTTGTTTCATAACAGTTAAAAATGAAGGTTGCTGTGTGCTTTTTTATAAATAGGTAATAAAATGAAACCACTAGCTGTTATACATATATAGAAAACGATAAATATGAAAGTGTGGGACGACTATAACACTTACCTTCGCGATATCTAACAATATTAAGAATTCATCAATCATAAGTTAAGGGCCAGGATAAAAGCGTAAAGGCATGTTAAAGTTGGATACGATGTAGCTTTCAAATCCAAGAAAGGAATAATATTTATTAGAATTATTAGATATAGGATGTGGTATAATAACCCAGAATAAAATCTTAAATTATACATAGTTTATGGAACGTGATTTTAAAAATTCTTTACTATTTTACTGGCTGGTACGTTATTAGATTTAAGCGCATTGTGATTGATGTTTCGATGTTTCGGTATTCTGTTTAAAGTTATAATAATTTAATATTGAATGTTTGACGACTAAACTGGCTAATTCGTCAACTCATTGTCAATTTTATAAAACTTTGACTGGGCCTGAAGAATTCATCCGGGCAGACCAGACCAGAATTATGAAGAATTCAACACTTGGATTCACTGTAGTTTATCTATTCAGCTCATAAACGGAAACACCGAAATCACTTACCTGTCTTAGTTCTGTAGCTAGATCAATGACGAGTTGGTTTTGTTCCTTTTCGAAGTTTATCGCCACCGCAGTTTCAAAAGGACCTGCAATTCAGTAAGACATTTTGTATTCTTAGTATGTTTTTAGAACATGAGCTCCACTAAAGTTATCGGATTTTGATCATGAACAATTTGTTATAGTAATGTTAGTATAGTAGTAGTAGTTAGTATAGTGGTGCTCGTAACGCAGTGGTGGCAGCGCTTTGGTAGTAATACCGAAGTTAAGCAACTTTCGGCGCGGTCGGTGTTTGGATGGGTGACCATTCCGACCATATAAGTGACGTACATCACGAGCATCTCCGTGCTTCGGAAGGCACGTTAAGCCGTTGGTCCCGGCTAATATCGATTGGTATTAGTCGTTAAGCCTAGTCAGAGGCCCTATGGGCGGCTTGATAAAAATCTGACAGCAAGGTTGGTCGCTTGCCTTGCAAACACCCCTCCGCCAATCCGCACTGAGCCCGCGTGGTTGAGTATGGCTCATACTACCTCACATTTGAGGTAAGGCCTTTGCCCAGCAGTGGGATGCTTACAGGCTAACTTTACTTTTTTTTTTAGTAGTAGTTATAGTAAGCTCATATAAATAAATAATGCCTAATTATGTTACTCTACGGACAGAGTTCAGTGTGTGCGTGACGCGTGTGTGTAAAAAAAGTATGTGTACCTTTATGATGATAAAGTTCTACGCTTATAATTTGAATAAAAGATTTTGTTGCGTATGCCTGTAGACAAAAGTAATGTCCGAGTGAGTATTAACGTGTAATTCCAAATAAAAAGGTAACACCAACTAACATTCAAAGTAGTGTATGACGAAAACCCACAGAACATTCCACAGAACCAATATGGCCGCCAGACCTAACTGGCAGACGACACATCTGAAGATCACTGATAAAGTGGACTCGCCAGGCACCTGCGGGGCTGGGTACACTCGCAACCAAGTTTCGGGGACCTAGAAAAAATATCAAATTTTAAAAATACTGATAATGATAAAACCGTTAATGATTTATCCAACTCCTTATCATTACAATGTTAATATTCTCGTGGTCAACAGTTATTTGCTATAAAAGCAATTCCAATTTAGTCGCTCAGGGAATGCTACCTATCTTGACGTTTCCAATTTCGTCAGAAATTGTATTGGCAAAATGTCAAAGTCAGGAAGTTTGAAATTCTTCACAAACATTTTATGTCAATATAAAATTCTCTGAGTGGATAAACTTTATTAACTCATGTTATGTCTGCATTTTTGTAAGCTGTAGTTGTCCCTTTACAAATCAAATAAAATACGCGAATATATTGAAGATTAGGCATACTACTTCTCTCGTATTTCTTTGATTTAATATTTTAATTATCACCCCTTTAAGCATTACCTATATTGACTTTGCCAGCCGTTTGACGGTTGTAGTAAATAACATTGTTGATTGTTTGAAATAATCATACACAAAGTTGCAGAAAGCTGTTATGCTACTTTTTCCTCTGTTAGCATTATATTTATACCATGTACAAAGATTGCTCAAGACCATAAGTCAGACATTTTACTATATATTTTTTTTTACTAAATACATAATTTGTTCATGAAACACAACATTATAATATTATATTCTTAAAAATAAATTTCATTATTCTTAAAATATACCTTAAAAGATACTTCTGGTTAACTATACCTTTTCAATTAATACTTTACTCTGTCTAGTTTGAAGAGATTTATTTTCTCTTGTGATTCCATTTGCATCTTCCATTTTCATGTAATTTCCATCTAACAAATTATACGTTTTAGAGGGTGCATTTTTGCTTACTTTATAAACAACTCTAGGTTCATTTCTAATAAGTTTGAATCTCGAGTAATAATTTCTGAGTTTTCTATCGCACGTTCCGGGTGAAGTTCTGCTGTAAATCTTTCCACTATTCACTTCAATCACATTGTAATCCACACATTTGTTTGTAACGACTTTTCTTTTGACGTGTATTCCATCGCCACATGGTTTTGTATCGCCATTGACATCAACTGATACGAAATGTTCCTTCATAGGTTTGACCCGGTTACCGAACTTAACTTTTCTGTAAAGTGGTTTGACAAAGTTTGCGTTTTGTTTGAATTTATCGTGTATTTTCTTCATGTTATCGGGTGTTCGGGAGGGGCTATCGAGGGGCACTGGTAACCGAATATACCTCGGTCTAGCGTGCAAGTTCACTAGAATTCTGGTTCATTGTTCGTAATTGCACCTCAATTTATAAACTTTCACAACAAGTTTCGGGATATTGTGTTTTCATACAAAATGTTAGGCGTTTGTTCATTTACGTCGGCCTGCTCTAATAATCATGATGTCTATGATGACTCTGGTTAGGTATATGCCTTATGGCGTCAAGTCCAACTTTTGTACAAATTTTGGCTGTGCAATAAAGTATAAATAAATAAATGTCTTAATATTTGAAACAAAAGAGGACTACTTACATAAAATATTTCGTGATTTGTATTTCTAGAGTGTTTTTGATCTCTTAAGTAAATAAATAAATGTTTGATACCCATAAATAATTAAGAAGATATCTATTTATTTAAAGAAAAAAGAAAAGTATTTACTAGGTCGCAAGTCAAAACAAAAGCAACGAACCAATCTGGAACAAGTCCATTTCATCACACTGTCAGATGGTGAGTTGATTCGTTATTTTGGATATTGGAAACTCGTTCGTATCTTCTGTAAGGAAAATGGGGATAAGACATCAACTTTTATAAGTTATGAGCATGACAAGAATGCAAGGAGAGACTATTTCCTTACAAATATCTATCTGTGTCTAGGTGTGTTTACTTAATTTAGGATGAAAGCCTTTCAATGTTTATAATGTATTTAATATTTTATTGTTTGTATCACGAAGTAAGTTGTCGTAACCGTGCAAAGGCATCGTGAGGACTTAAGTACTATATCTCTTAAAACGCATGCTAGTTCATTTATATTTATCATGCAATTTAGCTAAAGTCAATTTTACTGTAAGGCCAACTTGTTACGATCTAGAGTTACACAACATATTATTATCTAGGGTCTAAAAAAATTTGACACATGCTCTGCTCTATCGACACATTCTACACCAATCAGCATACAAATGATTTAACCCAGTATTAAGCTCATCTGGCATCGTACAATTTGACCTTATAGAGTTAAATTAAACCAGTCGCATCCACATTAAGCTATCGGCATCAATCCGGGAGCACGAAAGAAACAAAGTTTAAATTGAGTTGGTGTCATGTGGCCTGTCGCTCACGGAGGAAGACTGCTATTGCCGGCTAGTCGAATAAGTTGAGAGAAGGGTCGGATGCATCCTTTATGTTACTGTCGGGGACAACGCCGTCTTACCACTTTAAAAACAAAATTGCTTGAACAGGTGACAAAAAGCGGTTAAACATAAAACGATGTTAGGTGCGAGCGATTTAGGCTCCTTAAGTGGTAAATCGGCGGTACCATCGATATACAGCACCTCAAACTAAGCGCTGTGGTATATTAGGCAGTTCATAAAGAGTAACACTTTTTTTATTCATAAAAACGCTAACAGTCTAATAAACCAGTTTTAACTATTACACTGTTTTGTCTCGTTCTTTCTTGGCACTGTCATCTTTGACAGAAAGTGACAAAACAGTGTAATAGCTAAAATAGGTTTATTTGACTGTTTGAATTATTATGTAATTTTACAACGAAAACTTAAAGTTAGTTGTGTTGGCGATGGTACGTAAGTAGCTATAATTATGGATAGGTAGCATTCATTGGTAAGTGAGGGGTAGAAAACTTTTTTCATAATGGAGTGTCGGGGCAATACCCAACCCCGTACCTTACTTATTGTACCTTACTGACAATTTTGGACATCCAAAATAGCTCTTTATGTTTGAAACTTTTCTAGGGTTGAAATAAATATTAATGTGTCAATGAGATATAGTAGAAGATATAGTAGAATAGATGGGCCCAAATCGTCACGCGATGGATACCACCAGACGGCTACCGACGAAGAGGTAGAAGAGGTGGAGTGACGATCTGTCTAGCTTCGCAAGAGATTGGGAGTCGTTGGCCACTGACAGAGACGTATGGAAGGAATTGGGGGAGACCTTTGCCCAGCAGTGGGATGATATAGGTTAAATAAAAAAAAAGAGATATAGTAGAGATATAAATCTGTTTTGATAAAATTAATACTTTTTTGAGGTTGAACCGAAATGGGGAGCATTTTAGATGGTAACAAGCACAAGGGCGATGAATGAATGGTTATTTCTAAAATAAGGAAATACACATTACAATTACCGCAGAGAGTGCTACTTTATGCTTCAATGCATTCCAAAATAGGCCTATTTCGGCATTCAAGTTGCGCAACCCGATGATAACGATGCTTTTATGAAACAAAGCAAATGCTCTATTTTTGAATCACTTGAGTCCGTCGGTCGAGCGTTTATAGATTTCTACAGATTTTCGCTCGTCATCTACAATTTCGTATTTTCGAAATTACTGGACCTGAAAAAGAAAGAAAGCGATAGATTTAAACATTAAATGAAATCAACTTGTTATATTTTTTTTTGTGTTATACCTAGAAGCTGTCAAATTACAAAACTAGTCAAACGGTCATAAGTTGAAACTTAAGTCGAATATGCCAACGTCTAGAATGACAACGTTGGCATATTCGACTTAACTCAATTTAAACTCAAGAGAATCTAATAAAACACCCCAGATCTTTCTTTTGGGTTCGTGTGTTAGCCCCCGGTTTCGTATCACTCTGGTCTACACATATGTTATGTGGTTCTTGTCATCGTTGTTTGATTGTCGAACGAAAACTTGCACTTCGATTCGATTTTCGAATGAAATCTACACGCGAGAGTTTCAAAAATAGAGCTTCAGGTCTTAATAATGTGAAAAACCGTACGTTGGAATCGCGTTGGGACCACGGGTGTAACAAGGCGTCTTGTTTCCATACTTATTGTTACGGTTATTGCACAAGTTGTTGTGAGGAAAACAACGCAAAGCAAACTTTACGGCCGTTTGTAACATTTCCTTGTTATTGGTGAGATGAGGTGAAAAGCATTTACTTGTACTTGCGTCCCGTTTGAGGTTATTAAGAAGGCTGTAGATAGATTAGGTAAAATCTAAAGGCTACTCTACACACATGCTGGTGGCTATGCCGTCGGCATACTTCAATTAACTGTCATATACTATGGAAAACTGCCTTGGTGGCGCAGCGGTTAGAGGGTCGCATTTAAAAGTGACGGCTGCGCCAGAAGTCCCGGGTTCGATTCCCGGGTCGGGCCAAAAATATGTACCTGGGTTTTTCTGTTCAGTAATTCTGTTCAAGAATTTTCTTTTTCAAGGAAAATGCAGTTTTTGCTTCCCTGCGTTATTTATTTTACGTGTGGTAAAACGGTCGCACTAGTAATCGAATAACCACACAAAAAAAAATCGATTGACGTGAGAATCGGAGCCCTGATATGACAGCAACAGATCGATATCTTAACATATAGTCTCCTAAGATCTTAAAATGCATCGCAATTAAGAAAAAAATGTTTTTAAGGATAAACGTCAGTCAGAAACAATTTATCCTAGGCCGCATCATTTTATTGCCTACTCACCACGTATGTAACATACTATTGATTAATCTGTGTTACGGATTACATTGTGATTAAACGTCTATGTAGCTATTTGTAATTTAAAAAGATTACAAGATTAAAATCATTTATAATGAAGTAGACGCGACGGCTTTTGGACCGATAACAATTTAATTGTGAACTTTATGGAGCAGAATTAACTTTATTGAGAGCATTATGGTAATATCTTCACAGTTATTGCTTTACTTTATTAACTGTTTTGGATCTTTTTGTTTATGCTAGAAGTTTGAGAAAACAATCCATTGTTTTGGTTATTTTGTTTGAGTGCTTATTGCTTCTTGGTATATAGAAGTCATATAAATTTCGAGTAAAAATAAAATACTTGTTTAATGATGGTAAGATAACAATTTGTTGCAAACTACGAGATCATCTTACTTTTATGAACATTTTATTCTGTTGATGTGAACCGTTCATTTGATTCTATTTTGTAGCGTTCGAGTTAAAAAAAAATACTTGTTTATAATGGTGGTAGGAAAACAATTTGTTGCAAACAACGAGATTTGAATTAGACGAACGAATTTGTTGTAATATAAAAACATTTTTAATTTGTTATTATTCCCCAAGCTCATTTGATACCGGCTAGTTCCTAACATGTCAAATCGTACCATTTGGCACCTTCATTTCAATAATTGTTATACAGCGCTTTGGTAGGGATAAGTTAAAAGCAACTTACGACGCGGTCGTGTTTGGATGGGTGACCATTACGACCATATAAGTGACGTATATCACGAGCATCTCTATGCTTCGGAAGGCTTGTTAAGCAGTTGGTCCCGGCAAGTATTGGTCGTTAAGCTTGGTCAGAGGCCCTACGGGCGGCTTGATAAAATCTTACAGCAAGGTTAGTCGCTTGCCTTGAAAATACCCTTCCGCCAATCCGCACTGAGCCTGCGTGGTGGAGTATGGCTTATACTACCTCATATTTGAGGTTAGGCCACAGCCCGGACACTCGGAAGAAACTTTTCATTTTGGCCATACATTGACAGACAGCGTGTTGCACAGACGCTGCGTTTGTGTGCGTGCTATAAGGGTTGACAAAGTCTGTTACACCGCACCGGTCATAGCTATTTTCACTTAAATAAACAGATACCTAAACAACGTAAATAATTTACTTTAATTTAGTAAACAACGTAACGAGTACTAATTTTCGTAATGTAATATTCACGTGGTATCGTGGAGAAATAAAAAGATAGTATCTACCTTAGCAACACCTGATTTCACTGATCACATAAATAATACAATTATAATTTCCTAACTACACATAATTATGTAGAATGTTACCTTTACCTAACGTTTTTAAAGTTGTTCACTGAATAGTTAGAAAAGGTTATATTAGTTGCATATTTTGTATGAAGTTACTTCCCATCTCTCATCTTTTAGGAAAAGAAAAAAAATCCTATCGGAGTCATTTCTCGAGAAAGAAAGACACCCGTACACTGCACAGTACCTAGGCATCTCTCGTACACAAAACTTTGTACTTCCGCTAAACGTCGCAAACATGCGCGTGCCATGCCCGCTAGGCGGTCACCTAATGAGATCCCTAATTCCGGCGCGATAGTGAAGTAAGTCAGACTAGGGAGGGGAGGTGAGTGTCCGTTCTGTATGTAGTACTGTTATATATTCTGTGGTTAGCCCTTTGTCCAGCAGTGGGATGCTTACAGGCTAACTTAACTTTTTACTTTTTAGTAGTAACAACTTTAATAGATACTGAAAAATTGGATCAACCGGAGCTTTCTGCCCTCAAATGAATGAGAAGAAGCAGCCTATTTTCGTCTACGATGAAATATCAAGATAAATGGTTTGTATTAACATGTTTTTCTCATTTCACTCATGGTGAAATACATTTAACGTTCAAGGAAAACGTTCCACATGACACGTTGCTTAAGGTTTTCCTTAATCGCTTTTATTCCATGAAATATTTTTTTTCCATCGGTAAAATTGATTTTTAGCTAAACATCGCTTAGCCATGAAGTAAGTACCTATAATATGGTTTCGTAAGTGTTGAATAAAATACATATGCGACAGACAACACACCAATTGTCGGAGTTTTGAAGTAAGGTATTTTCTTTCTTGTGTTCCGAATACCAGACAACTATTATGATGGGGGCGACTCTCATAAATACTTAAACAAACATCCATGACTAAGCTACAAATGTTCGTGCTCATCACACTAAAAATTGCCCCTTGCGGGATTCAAACCCGCGACGGCTGGCATAATAGTCAGGAGCGCTATAACCACTACACAAACGCGTCGTCGTCGTGAATAAGTGAGTAAAAAGTTTGATGTTCGTAAAGTATTTTTTTTTCATAACAGGTTCAAAAGCAAACACACTTTTCAGTTATGTACTTCACGAACGTAAGCACGAGTAAGTAATGCTTTGTCACAAGAAAATTCGTCTTTCATTGGAGCCGTATTCGTTAATATTGTTTCTGTCACCTCCTAACTTCGTTGATATTTTTTTCAGGCTTCTCCATATTATGTATATGTGTTTATTAGCATTTCTAAGCAGCCCTCGTCCATGTCAAGCTCTCACAGAAATATGCTAATAAGCCTTCGTATCGATTTAATGACTTACGCCCTGGTACTTATTACAAAAACCAATAGGAACTGATCAACCAATCAAAAGGACAATTCACTTGGCTATCATTATCAATGAGTAAAAATAATTTAAAAAATGAGCCACATCGGTTTAATTTTTAAGCATTTTTTTGTGAAATATGTTACCTATTATAACGTATTGATTCATATCAATGTAGATGATAGATGAATGAATGATTTTATTATTTGAATGAATGACTTAATTATTAATAACCCAACTACAACAATTGTTAGCCACATAGTAAAGCGACTACAAAGCGTTTGGTCTTGAGAAAGTTACGAGATAACTCCCGTGATTCGCTTCTACCGTGAAAAACAAAAGTTGCCTCGACGATATTTTCCAGTTGGCACCTCAGACTTGGAAATGAGAAAATTACGAATTTTTAAACAAAGGCGGCCTTTTATTAGATCTAAGCTTTAGTAACAATTTGATAAAGTACTAGATTACTTATCTGTATCGGAAAAGTTATTTACTTATGTGATAAATAAAAAAAAAATATCTGGTTTAAGACTTGTTAAAGCGTATTCGCTTTAAAAAAAAAATATCTGGTTTAAGACTTGTTAAAGCGTATTCGCTTTAACAAGTCTTAAACCAGAGCTTGCAATGTCTTTTGCGAGCGCGACTTGCTATACATCTGTGCCCGAACGCAGTGATTGTTTTGTTCGTGAATTAATCTATAATTCACTTAATATTATTAATATTTATCTATAATAATATTAATATTAATCTATACCTATAAAATGCTTTGTCCTGAACGACTGACTTATTGATTGACTGACTGACTGACTGATGGATCAACGCACAGCCTAAACCGCTGATCGTAGAATCCTGAAACTGGGAGGGTGTGTTCTTTGTATAACGTAGGGATCCGATAAGAAAGGATTTTTTGAAATTCTACCCCTAAGGGAGTCAAAAAGGGGTGCAAAGTTTGTATGGGACAACGTGATCCCTTGGTCCAATCTACTTCAAATTTTGCATACACATTCTTTTACAGAATTGACGGAAGATTTATTTTGTATTTTATTATAATTAATCTCCCAAGGGGTGAAAAAGGGGTACAAAGTTATTCTGGGGGTGATTTGCTTCGAATTTGATATCAATACTCTTTAGTGCTAATGATAAAAAAAATTTTTGTCATTTTTGACAATCATTTGACATGTCTGAGACACAATGTTTTGACACATGTTTGTTATTGATGTTGCTCTCGAGAAAATATTTTATTCCTTAGAACAGAAAATAATATATTTTGGGTTTAAACAGGGTAAGTATCCAGCGGTCTGTGTCCAGTGTAGATTGCAGATCGTTTGTTCATATTGTCGGTGGACATTCTACGCGGCTCCTGTGGTCGAAGGGTGTCCAATTTGTAACTTTTCTGCATACTTTTCGTGGGGGCCTATGTTTAGCAGTGAACGGCTTTTTGGGTGTTGATGATGATGATGGGGTAGATCCGTACATAGAATTATCCTTTTGAATTCACGATTTGAATTCAAGAAAGTAGAGTATTCGCTATGACCATAACCAAAGCTCAAGTTCAAACTCTTATGATAGCGGGAGAAGACTTGAGAGAATTTGCTTCTCTCACAGCCTGTATGTGGATTGTGGCATGATGCTGTGTAAGCGCACAGAGTTTAGCCTGATCTTTTTATTAGCACCCGAAATAAATAACATAAAATATAACATTTATCTATACGCATTGCTACATATATATTTAAAAACTGGATGTTTTTGTTTTTTTTTTGAACGCGCTAATCAATCACAGGAACTATTGGTCCGGTTATAAAATATGTTAAATACATTGTTAGATGGCAAATTTATCGGGGAAGGCTATAGAAGTAGTTTAATGCGTATAGGCTTATAAATATTTTCGCTACGATTTATGGAAACGGAGTAAATCTATTATGCGCGTACGAAGTCGCTGGCGGGCCGCTATTCTATACCAATAAAATGCTTTGTCCTGAACGACTGACTGACTGACTGACTGATGGATCAACGCACAGCCTAAACCGCTGATTGTAGAGACCTGAAACTGGGAGGGTGTGTTCTTTGTATGACGAAGGGATCCGATAAGAAAGGATTTTCAGAAATTCCACCCCTAAGGGGGTCAAAAAGGGGTGCAAAGTTTGTATGGGACAACCAGATCCCTTGGTCCAATCTTCTTCAAACTTTGCATACACATTCTTTTACAAAATTGACGGAAGACTTATTTTGTATTTTACTAGCTCTTGCCAGCGACTTCGTCCGCGTTGAATAGTGACTTCTTTCTCCCGTTTTTTACACATTTACCACTATATCTTTGCTCCTATTGGTCGTACCGTGATGTTATATAGCCTATAGCCTTCCTCGATAACTGGACTATCCAACACAAAAAGAATTATTCAATTCGAACCAGTAGTTTCGGAGATTAGCGCGTTCAAACAAACAAACAAACAAACAAACAAACAAAAAAACTCTTCAGCTTTATAATATTGAGTATAGATTAGTATAGATTGAAATTCATCTCCTAAGGGGATTAAAAAGAGGTGCAAAGTTATTATGGGGGTGATTTGCTTCGAATTTGATATCAATACTCTTTAGTGCTTACGATTAAAATATTTTTTATTTCAATTTTGACAGTCATTTGACATATCTGAGACAGAATATTTGACATATTATGTTTGTTATTGCTCTCGAAAAGAGATTTTATTCCTTAGAATAGTAAATAATATTTTTTTGTGTTTAAACAACGTAGGTATCAATCGGTCTGTGTCCAGTGTAGATTGCAGATCGTATGTTCATATTGTCGGTGGACATTCTACGCTGCTCCTGTGGTAGAAAGGTGTCCAATCTGGAACTTTTCTGCAAACTTTTCGTGGGGGACCTATGTTTAGCAGTGGACGGCTTTTGGATGTTGATGATGATGGTGGCGTAGATCTTTACATAGGATTGTCCCTTTCAATTTACGAATTGAATTTAAGAAAGTAGAGTACCTAGGTATTCTCTCTAGGTATACTCATAAATCAATGTCTTGAAGACGGAGTTTTTCCTGATAACTTAAAAATTGCAAAGGTTACACCAAATTTTAAAGCCGGCGATAGGTCGGAACCAGGTAATTACCGCCCAGTTTCAGTCTTACCAATACTTTCCAAAATCTTTGAAAGAGTTCTGTATAACCGGTTGATATCATTTCTAAATTCAATAAATTTTCTTTACGATAAACAATACGGCTTCAGACCTAAGTCCAATACATTATCGGCAACAGTTGATCTAGTGACGGATATAAAAATTAATATTGATAAGAAAAAAATTGCACTCGGCGTCTTTATCGACTTAAAAAAGGCATTTGACACTGTTAGCCATACTCTGTTACTTAGAAAACTAAAAGATATTGGAGTAATTGATACAGCACTTAAAATTTTTGCTTCATACCTATGTAGTCGTAGTCAAAGAGTAAAAATAGACCAAACTGAAAGCAGCAACAGCCCTATATCCTACGGTGTGCCCCAGGGATCTATATTGGGGCCCTTACTGTTCCTTATTTATATAAATAATATCCAAGACATTGGACTGAAGGGAAGCGCGACTTTGTATGCTGATGATACAAGCCTGTTTTACTTTGGTGACAGCATTGGCTCTGTTTTATGTGAAGCCCAGCATGATTTAGATCTAATAAACACATGGTTTCAGTCAAATCTTCTTACAATAAACGTTCTAAAGACTAACTATATCATATTTTCAGCGATAAACAAACATATACCACCACATGGTCCCTTGACAATTAACAATTTACCTATAAATCAAGTACATAATGAAAAATATCTTAGTCTTATATTGGATAGTAACTTAACTTGGAAACCTCACTTGGAAAAAATTAAATCAAAATTACTTTCACTTGCTTTGCGTGGTATAGTGCAGTGTTTATCAAAGAAGGTAAAATACACAATATATAATTCACTCGTAAAACCGCACGGTTATAAAATATGATAGATAGATAATTTATCAGGGAAGGCTATAGTTAAATGCATATAGGCTTTTAAATTTTCGCTACGATCTATGGGAACGGAGTTAAACTAAAACGCGCGTACGAAGTCGCGGGCGGGCCGCTAGTATATAATAAAATTGTTATCAATGTAACAGGCTTTATTTCTGTGTCTTTTAAATGTTTGTTTTCTTTATCCAGCCTCTTTTTACTGCCAACAGAATTCGTAAACGAGAACGCGCTGCAACAAGATGGCGGGAATATTGATTTTTTCGTTCGGAAACTTGACAAGCTGCGCGCGCAATATCTGTCAAATTGAAACATCAGCCGATTACATTAAAAATTATTGTTTTTATGATAAAAGAAAATAATTGTAACTGTATTTTGCGAAATTCCAAGCTGTGATATTATAAGTTAATTTTGTCGTTGTGAAAAAATCAAGAAGTTAAGAATATTTCATAAAAGTGTAATACAAACCGAAGTGACAATTGCAAAAGGTTGTTTTGTTTGATAAACAAGGATATTTTGATGATTTTAATTGCATTTATGTTTTGGTCCTAAACTGTGTTCTTTGATTTGTGCTAGCTTTATTCAGGACTTGCAATCTTGTAAGTTATTTGTGAAAAACGAAATGGTATGCGACAAATTTCCATAGCAACACGAAATTGGTTTATTAGTTGGCCAAGAAATTGATAAGGTGAATTTGTAAGGTATTTTCGTTGCAGGTATGATATTTCTTAACAATATACATTAGTTGAGAACAAACTAGCTATTAGTGCATTAGTAGAAGGTTCAAGACCCTAACTATAATGTTAAGAATTATGTTTACTTGCCACCTTTCCAAGTAAACGTGTTATTATAGGTATATTCTTATAGATACGTGGCATTATACCTTAGAACTCTATCTTTGGCTAGTCAAGGCCAACATTTTATCTGCATTGCCGGTGTAACAGCGTACCTAGCATCGTGTGCCAGTCATGTGCAAGTTGCCAGTAGTTTCGTAACCAAAGACATATGGTGCACGTAGGTTGATTTGAAATAATTCAACTTGATGTCAAGGCCAACAAAAGTATTATTATTATCAGTGATATTAAGTTACTCGTGCTGTGTTTTTTTTTCCTTGCTATAACGTTAATGTATTTTTCAGTATCATGTCGCAATGACTCCAAATTGGAAAGTGGCTGCTAATGAAACCGAAGGCACAGAAACGATGCGGCTAGTGGAACATAAATGTGAAATCAACTAAAAAGGACAATGTCTGTTAAAAATGTCGAGATGTCTGCGGATATTCGGAGCTTATTCATTCAGACTGACGAGGAGGCACTCGACCCTCTTCCTCCTAGCATCGTTCATCCTCACGGTGACCATCATACTGCAGCTGTACGCCTACCGGCACGACGAGCAGCCACACATGAGACCGAGGATCGGTGACTTTGACTACAGACCCGGCGCTTTCCTCAAGGACAGACAACCAAATGAGAACACCTCTTACTGCGAATTCCGTTACGGCCTCCCAGAAACCCTCAAATGGGGAACCTTTCGCATACATCCCACCCCCGAAGCGGGAAACTTAAGCCCTTACAGCGTCATTTACAATGCCATCAAAGGCAAAGCCTACTCGAACGTCAGCAAATCCGAAGCTGTCACCTACGCCACTCAATCCACCCCCGAATTCATCTACCACATCGTCGAAATCGCGAGATACTGGGACGGACCCATCAGTCTATCTGTGTTCGTTCCAGATTACGACTTAGATCTAACCATGCAAATAATGACCCAGCTTTGTCAATGTTATTCAGGAATGGCAAAAGTATCCCTCCATTTATTTTATCCGAGAAAATATCCGCCGAAAATAAGGACTAAAGAAGAAATGATGGTAACGACTACAACTGTATCTACGACTACCTCGAATAGCTCAATGGAGGAGATATTGAGAGCTAAATTGGATAAATTTAGAAATTTGAATAATAAGACAAGAGCGGAATACATACAGTGGGCGAGAAAGAAAAAGATCGAGAGAATGATGGTCCGTATGCCTAAGAAACGAACTTTGGCGCCTAACTTGAGATTCAACGACTGTTCGGGACTCGAGACGTTCGATATAGCGACGTACAGACGAGAGCACAATATGATATATCCAATAAACGTCGGCAGGAACGTAGCGAGGAACGCATCGAGAACGAACTACTTCATAGTGTCAGATATAGAAATGGTGCCGAGTGACGGCTTAGCTCCGAAATTCCTGACAATGGTGAGGAAACTTATGGGCGATAAGAAACGCGACGAGGGCTGTATATTCGCTAAGTCTGTCTTTGTAGTGCCGCTGTTCGAAGTGGAGAGGGGAGAGGAAATTCCACGCGACAAAGACACGTAAGTTGATAAATGAGCGCTCCCGTGTTTGCGGATGAATGAACGAATTACTCGCGCACTGTGTACACAGGAATTTAAATGTACTGCCTTGTAGCTAGAGTAAACACAAGACCGAGTAACGTTGATTAGGGTTTGTTTGAAAAGCAGTACTTTTCCCATTGAATTTAAGGTAGCATTAGATTAGCGTTAGTTAAGAGATCCGAGGTTTGATTCGTGCGTGATTTTTACTTATAAGTTGTGTAACTACGAATTGAAATGCACAAGAATATGTAGGAACTACATATCTTTTATAAAAATTAACCTACATCATCCCACTGCTGGGCAAAGGTCTCCCCCAATACTCGTCACAATACATACCTATGTATTTTCATTTGATTCATGCGTGATTCATACATTACTTAAGTGTAGCTACAAATTCAAATGCATATTTACTTAACTTTACAACTTTTTTCAATATTAATCTGATAAAGTACAACATATAATCATAAAAAAACATTCTTAAGAGGAATTTGTCGGTTGTTGCTTATGTATGTCATAAAAAATATTTTCTTATATTACAAACACCAGATAATGTTTATAAGATAATATAAAAAAAATCTACTCATAAATCAAATATCTTTCAAACCACTTGCGGCAAAAATGAGATACATATCTTGGGTTATTCTCGGAGTATGTCGTAGGGAAACTCACTCAGTCGGACATTCTCAATATCCTTGAGGAGAGTAAGTGGGCAAACGGGGACGTCGCGATGCGCTTCCATTCCACGCCCTCGTAAAGTAGCCCTTATAAGACCCATCCGTTCATTTTTGATACGTGACTAGAATGGGATGGGACGCGTGTATCTTATTATAAAAACATTTGCTTGCATCATCCAGTAGATTAAGAGATGGTTTTATTTATTATGGAATGAATGTTCTACGAGACAAATTAACTTTGGGTGTGTAACTTTGTTATTTAAAGAATATAACGAGGTGTCTTTTATCATATATTTTTTTTAGTTTGTATTGTATATTACTTAGGGCTTTAATATTTTTACACGTGCGACTCAATAATATACAAACTGACTCACATACTATATGCTAAATCGACACATATTTCTACTGAATAGATGCACACCGAAGCGAACGCTTCAAGTCACCTAAATATGAAATTGCCCGGAATATATGCAAATAGTGTGCATCGTGTTTGCCACAAGACGTTACACTTTGAGACACGCTGGAACTTTGGTGCAATCATTTGCTTGGATTAGCGCTACGGTATTCAGTGACGCTGTGGTTGTATCGGCGCTTTCCATGCAACGTGCATGATGCAAGCCACTGAACTTGTTTTGTATGATTTGTGTGTATCGTTTAGAAAGAGAAACACTCTAATTTGAAGGCGCACTATATTTATCTATTATATGGAGTAAATCAAAAGGGATACATACAACATTTGATACGTTTATAGCTTGCAGTAAGAGATAGTATCTTAATTGTCTCTACATACATACAATAGAATTAATCACTACGATATGCGACCATCTTCTTTGTTTAAGAAATCGAAGTAACATTTTTCTAATAGGCAAATACCGGCTGGTTAATTCCCGCAGTAAAATAGTATTCAGCTAACTCAGAGAGCAGTTAAACTGACTGAACTGAGTTAAAGTCGGAACCCCCTTTCATCTGCCATCGAGCGCTGGGATGGGCATACAAGGACCGAAAACGACTGATTTTACAACTTTCACTGTCGTCCCATCAAATTCGTTCTCGAAAGAAAGTTTTCTTTAATGGAAAAGTCTCGGGGACAGATAAGATTAAGATTTCCGAAGGCTTTTTCATTGAGACTCTGTAAAAGCATTTGCCATCCACCTGTTGAGTCTTGAGTCTTCACTTCTTAGGTTTTATTTGGTGCCTAAAGGAGTACTAAATGTATTCTGTGTCGAAAAAGCTTTTTACTTGATAGATCTTTTTTGGTTTTTATAGCCGACTTCGCTCATGTAAAAGGTAACACAAAGTTGTTTCCTTGTAACGCTTCCGAGATACTTTAATTTAGTCGCTCGGAGAATTTCATTTTGACGTTTTCAATTTTGACACAAAATGTATGGAAAGAATTTCAAACTTCCCGACTTTGTAAATTTTACCATACATTTTCTCTCAAAATTGAAAAGTTCAATATTCCCAGAGCGGCTCAACATTAATAGTCAATACAAACTATCTTGCCTGTTTGTGTAGACTAGCAATTTGTGACTATAAACATCTGCGTTAGATACTTTTTGTTTTTTGCCATCTCATCTGTCAAAGTCTCGTTCATCCTCATTCCATCTGCTACATATTTCATAAGAGCTGGCCCCTGTATCTGTCGCAAAGCGTATAGCCGGCGTAAACTCGCCACATTATTGCGAGTGTCGTCGTAAAATAACGTTTACAGCTTGAGTTTATGCAGCTATCGCTTCGGGTCCTATCTAACTTGGACGATTTTACGCCCTCATCAGTTGGTAGAGCTAGGCCACGGCGGTTTGGGTATAGGAAAATGCATCGAATAAGATGCATTGACATATGAGCCTCTATGTATGGTACAACTTAGTATCAATCAATTGTTACGCATGTACCTTAAAACTTTTACAAGTGCTGAACTATATGACGAAATATGACTAAAGCTACTATACGCCTTATATTACTCCTGCTTTATGTTATAAGTATAGGCATTTTTTTTACCGCAGCGGGGCTGTCCAAACTCCAAACGGGTTAAAGCAGTATACGTCAAAGCATGGCTTTTACGAGGAGTACTTCTCCCAGGTATGGATATCATCTGCTATGCAGACGATACTTTCATCACTGCCCGGGGCAAGAATTATAGAGATGCGGCCAGTTTGGCGTCAGCTGGTGGGTCTTTAGTGGCCGATCGGATTCGAAGGCTAGGTCTCCACGTGGCGTTGGAAAAGACCGAGGCCATTTACTTCCATGGACCCTGGCAGACCCGCCTGATAGACGCCCATGTTGTTGTTGGTGGCGTAAGGGTAGAGGTAAAACCTCAAATCAAGTACTTAGGCCTCATTCTGGATGCGCGGTGGCAGTTTGGACCTCATTTTAGTGCGCTATCATCGCGTCTTCTCAAGGCGGCTAGTGCTTTTAACTGGCTACTTCCCAATCTAGGAGGCCCAAGGGCTAGATGTCGGCGACTTTACGCCGGTGTGTTGCGCAGTATGGCTCTCTATGGGGCCCCAATTTTGGCGGACTCACTTAGCAGGCGAGGAAACGTAGCTCCGCTAAGGAAGCCCCAAAGAGCCATCGCTCAGAGGGTAGCGCGAGCTTATCGCACCATAAGTTTCGCATCGGCATGCGCCTTGGCGGGTACTCCACCTTGGGAACTCAATGCTCAGGTCCAGTCCAGGGTGTACAGCTGGATGGCGGAGCAGAAGAGACTAGGTTTACGGCCGGCACCAACAGAGCGAGGGGCAATCCGGCGCGAGGCGTGGGAGGTCCTCCTTCGATTCTGGAAAGAAGACCTAGCCACGGCCGTATTTGGACGCTGGACTCTCGACGCCCTCGCTCCGGTGTTGGAGCCCTGGTTGGAAAGGCCACCAGTATGTTATCTCTCGTACCGCCTTGTGCTAGTTCTATCTGGGCACGGTTGCTTCCAGAAGTACCTGCACAAGATAGGACGAGAGGAATCGCCCTTGTGCCTCCTATGTGGCACGGTTGATGACACGGCAGAGCACACGCTCGCCGTGTGTCCAGCATGGTCGACCGAGCGCGCTGAATCAGTCGCGGTGATCGGACCCGACCTCTCACTCCCAAGTGTCATCAACTCCTTGCTAGGGAGTGAGGAAGCCTGGACGGCAACCGCCTCATTCTGCGAGGAAGTAATGACGCAGAAAGAGGCGGCAGAGCGAGAACGTGAGGAAGACCCCCACCCCCCCTTGCTCCGTAGGCGTAGGAGGGGAAGAGCTCGTCAACAATATATCAGCTCTACGCTCCCTCCTGGTGGAGAAGTGCAGGTGGCAGGTACGGGGGTACAATCACCTGCATTGCACACGTCTCCACCGTTGCCGAATGGGAATGACTCAGCGCTTCCGGTCATTCCCATCAGCCCCCTTGTAAGGGGGCACGTAGGGCCCACCGTGTAAGGTGGGCGGTCGCCGGCGGTGTTGTGGAAAGTCGAAGGCTTTGCCGATCTCCCATGACACCGCCACTTAGGCGATGAAGGAACGCCGCGGGGTTTAGTGGGTATACCTACGATGGGAGTCCCACATAACTCTCCACCTCCCCCGAGGTGGGGAGTATGCGTAACGCATTCCCCGCGAAAAAAAAAAGTATACGTCAAAGCATACAAGAAACAGCTTGTAATGTAATACACGATAATATCTGAACCCGCAAGCTAATACTGTTACAGAAACTATGATTGGACGCGTTTCCGAAGTTATCAGAATGTACATTTATGTAATTGGAAACTCGAACGCACAATCTATCGTTGGTAATTCGCATGCAATCAAAATACAAAAGCTTACATTTAGAATAAGTTGGACATAGGATTGTCAAATATAATCAAATAAGTATTTATTATTGAATTTTGAATCGTAAGCCTTTGAAAAATAAGTTTGTGTTCATCTGTAATTCGAATTGCCAATATTAAAAAAGGCTGGCTTTCGTTTTTCTTTGGGAATCAGGCGACTGATTGATTAAATTTACTACAAGAGGAGAGAGCAGCTACGATGAATGATTGGTAATATTTTATCACGACACGAATCATATCTTGGATAACTCTTTGAAAGTCGTTTTTTTTTAATATTCATTTCCGAAAATCTTCGGTTTTATGCGGCAGACAGATCAATGAAATAGTCTTAGATTAAACACTTTATTTTTTGTCATAAAACATCATAAAATTAAATGTATGCAAATGGCGTATGTAAATACCTATACGGGTTTTTCACAGGTGACATAAATGTTTAATACTATATGTACCTTTACGAGTATTTCACAGGTTGCATTCATAAATGTTTAATACTAATGGTGCTTTGGCTATAGACCATAAAATTATAACCTCACCTGCGAAGCTTAGGGACGCGCTCTTGCCTCCCCCCGCACCCCTGTGCCCCGCAGGCGAAGACTCGATGAAGCGGTTTACCCTTAGCCAGAATTATAATTCATTAAATACTTTAGCACCTATTTAGTTCTGAATTGTCCGTAATCAATCCGTAAAGTGTTTTAATCGACACATTAGCATCTAATCTCTCGCAAACAAACAGAGCTGTTACTTGAAATGGTATAAGTCGTACTAAAATGTTCAGCAATTTAACCAAGGGTTCGCAAATTAGTAAAATCGTTACTACCTAGAATATTAGCTTATTGACTTGTCTAAAACATGTACTTTCCACAGATTGGTGAAGATGGTGGTGTCCAATCGTGCTACTTACTTCCATCAGAAGTTGTGCTCGCACTGCCAGCGATTCCCTGGTCTGCAGAGCTGGTTGTTGCGGGCCCCAAATAACAACGTTGAGGTATGTTATTTAATTTTATATTTTGGTCATGGCGGACCAAAAATTATTTACAACGTTCAATGTGGATTAAGTGTCTTTTTTAATAACTGGTTTTGACTTTTAAGAGAAATGGTAGTAATATTTATCAATATTAACCCCCATTCCGCGTAGGTATCGATATTACTGGAGCTAGCCGAATAGTGATAACTTTTTAAGATATTCAAGTTTTTGTGCTCTTATTTTTAAATTGCTGCTAGGTGAATGTCTCAATATGCTATTTTTGTTTTGATCTTATACCTTACATCTCAACACTTCCTCCTTATAACAATAAGGTGTAGTAATACTTTAAAACTTTATGTTATGTACGTGAACTCACTTGAGTTCAATATATATTTTTTAATATGATAAATCTAGTTCATCTACTTTACCCCTCCAAAGGAATGTGTCGTATAACAGGTAACCCTGTATTCGTACCAACCATGATTCAGGCTATTTGATATAGGTATCACGTTATTATGCCGATTTTGTAAACCTTTAGTATCGCCACAGATATACTAGTATTGCCAAGCAATTTCCCTTGTAGTTTGAATGTTCGATGTGGTTTTAGCTGAGATTGATCTTTTTTATGTTTTAGAAATGGTAATAGTATTTACGTATCTCTATGTTCTATGACAAGTTTGAAAACAAAGGCCTATTCAATATGAACACCAAATCGATCGAGGTGTTAAACAACCTAAGGCTCCTTTAGTACTGTCAGATTCAAATATATCGTGTCCTTTATACAAATGCTCACATTTTTACCACAATAATCCAGTCGTCGTTTTTTAAACTTGTTGTATTATCTTTGCTGAATTAAAAACTGTCGCCAAATAAGTAAAGAAAGCCTCTTAGTGACCCATTGCCGGGCAGAGGTTTCAGCTCAAGTATGAGGTACCTAGTATATGAGCCATACAATGACCTTGCTGTCAGATGTTACCAAGCCGCCCATAGGCCGCTGACTAGAGGCTTTACGACTAATATTAACCTATATTCGCCGGGACCAAAGTTTTAACGTGTCACGTGTCGTGGTCACTTATAAAGCCTGTATCAGTTGCCATGAGTTTACGCCGGTTTTACTCGCTAGTGACGACGTAACTTTTTGTATGGAAAATTTTAGTTCTGCAAGTGACTGCTTGGGGCGCTGTGCAATATTCTATAGAATTTTTTTACGTAGTCGCTAGCGAGTAAAACCGTAAACATCGTAAACTTATGGTAACGGTACTGGTGATCCATCCAAACGACACCGTGCCGAAGTTGCGGCTAAATCGTTGCTACCACTGCACTTCAAACACCGAGTCACCTAAATATGTCTAAGAGAAACTTGATGAAATTACAGAACTGTTTTCATACCGAGTGTACTTCTCGACACTAATTATTCGCTAATTTAGCACCCGCCCACTTACTTAGCTGAAATTATTCCCGCGTCTCACTGAATAGGCGTTTCGCTTTCAAGCCTGAGAATGAGGTTTTCTTCTTAATTGTCGGGGAGGATCTTGATTTCGTCTAAGAGCCCCTTGTTAGGTTTCCAAATAAAGACCACCTTTTCAGAGTCGTATGTAATACTTAAATTTCTGTAATGTAACAAAATATCTAAGAGATTAACGGCCTGTATCACCATGTCCTGATAAGTTTCTGTTAAAGTTATCTGCCATTTCTTCATACGAAATGACGTCCTATATTTGAATTTGTTCGTAACTTATTTGTCGATGGTGAAATAGACCCTTATCGTATAAGATTTTTCTGAAAATTACGTGTAAATTTTTTGATTGAACTAATCAATTTTAAATCACGCTGGGTTTCAAGGCGTCGCCGCCTCAAGGTCCCAGGTTCGATTTCCGGTCGGGTCAATGTAGAAATCATACATTTCGATTGTCTCGGGTCTGGTTGTTGTGGCACCACTTTTGTTTCTGATTCCCATAACATAAGTGCATTAGCTACTTACTTTGCGTAATGTTCTTATGTGATTGATGTTCAATAGTTTATTGAGTGATAGTTTTCTTTTTAATAACACAGGTAAAGAAGTTGATATGAAACGCTATTAATATTGAAAACCACAGCCTTATTTAACTTTTCCTCTTCTAGCTCGGGAGCTTAGATATTGCATTACAAACTTGCTGCTAAGTAAGCTAAACTCAAGCTATTTGTTACGATGTTACAGGGACAAAAGTTTTCTTGGGCGCTCACTTTGTCGTAAAGTTGTTATTGTTCCAAGTACCTTTTAATAGTGGCTAGAGGTAAACTAAATAAAAGTCTAAGAAGACGGAAATAGTAACACAGTCCTGCAAATAATTTAATGCTTGATTATAAACATAATAGAAGCTAAGAGAGAACGCGCACTCAAGAACGCGTATAGATAGTGCCATCCACGACGGCTCGCCCCACTCTTTTCTTGATTGAGGAAGGCGCGGGGTGCGGGGGGTGACACGCGCGTCAGTTGCGAGCCGGCCATCATTCAAAAATTCAGACTCGTCACGAAAGTGGCTCTACTTAAATTATTTTTAAATTGTCAAGAAAATCCCAGTGTGTTGTACTAAAAAATAAACCTGGTATAAATAGTACCATCCACGAAGGCGCGAGGCCAGCACTGCTGGCGCAGCAGAGTCGTCCCAAAACAATCGTTTACATTAAGCTAAGCGTAAGCTTTTACCATACCCTGGGTACTCCGCGCTTTCCTCAATCAAAAATTTGTAGAGTGCGCCTTCGTGTACTATCTCATACTCTTTCTTATAGTTTTTAATAGAACTAAAAGGACTGCAATTATGTACAAGCTAAAGTAAAAAAAAAAAAACTAAAACTAAGAAGGGGCGAACGGCCGTAAGATTACACTGAATATCACAGACAGTATTCAACTAGTCACAAAATGATTGGAGTAGTTGTATTGTGTTGTCAAAGCTTCTATATATGATGAAGCAGCATATTAATAAAATATTTTCTTACAGCCAATGCTGATCGCCCGTCGGGAATATCCTTACCACAGATGGGAGCCGCTCTACTTCGGAACCCATAAGGACCCCTGGTACAGCGAGATGCTTTCCTGGGAGGGGAGACAGGATAAGATGACTCAGGTAATATATTAGTTCATGGTCTTAGACTTTGTTTTACCAGGAGACAGATAAACGCTGTTTCATTTCCATGAAACTGAAAAACTTTTTATTACATATTAAATTTCAATTACCTGTCTGGTTTCGATCTCAATTTCATAAGATCACTAAAAAAGAAAGGTGAAATGAATCACTTATAAATAGCAAATGCATTTTCTTATTTATGAGAATTAATAACGATGTACAATTTCCTTTGAGCGGCAACGATGTCTTTTAACATCAGAAATCTAATTGATTCGATTGAGTCTAAGAAACTTATTAAAAATATAATTGAAAATCTTGGAACTATCACGGTTCCAATCTTGTTTAGTGAAGCTTAATATTATAACTCGGAGACTTTATTTTTATATCAAAAATGAAATTAAAAATTCTAATTCTGCAGAAGCTTATTTCACGGAAGTTCGCCAAGAATATAAACTAAAGCTGCTCTAATCCATATTCAATTACCCGCCGGAGCTATGTATAAAAATATTGCTTTGCTTTCATAGACAATGTTGTACAATAGACGCTGAAATTACAAACAATTTTACTCATAAAACGAATTTATCATGGTGTCGCAGTGAGAGGATCCTTCCTCTTTTATAAAAGGTACAATGTGCGTGCTTAAAATTTTAATGTTTCTTTCCGTTTACGTTTACGTTTCCGTATGGGTACATATGTGGATTGTTGATGATGATTGATTGATTATGATTGCTTGATGATTGAGTTGTTGTTAGTATTTTTTGTTGAAAAATCAATTAAAAGACAACGAAAACACGCTGAATATAGACGCGAGTAGTTACAAAATATAACCATAGACCACGACAGTTAACAGATCCAAAGTGCGTAGCAATGTGTTTATGTTTATGTCAATTTTATTTTTCCTTCGCTGTGTCTATTTGGCTAGTTGTCTTTATCACTGCCCACGCCCCGGGAGCAATTTTTATCAATTATTGGATCCAGTTTCGTTCAGGTCCCGAGAAATTGGTAAAGTTGGATCTAATGCTGTTTAAACTCGTTGGGAGCAAGCCTGTAAGATGTATACGTTTTATCGTTTTTGGGGACTGCTCGGCAGAAGTTTGGGATTTATTTTACTTTTTACTCCGTATTTTTTTTATAAGTTCTTAAGTTAGAGTGAATACGAAAGTTCTGTACAATAACTTAAATTAAATAAGTGACAGTTAAACACCAAACAGAGCCAATCTATACATAGGTATGTGTTGTAATATTTCTCTCATCATACCAGTTTTATAAGGCTAAAACTTTGCAATTGTATAATTATATACTAGAATAATATTTTTTAGCAAGTCACTAAATGTGGAATAAATAAATAATTGGATCGAGTATCCAATTATTTATCCATAGATTATCCTTAATGCATGAATTCATAATGACGTATACATAGGACGTAGGACGTGCGTTGGCGAACTTAACCTTATGTCCCCATGAGACATATTAGATGTGGCAAAACTGAACGAATAAAGAAACTTACTGGACAAGTGCTCTCTAAAAACACTTTACGAAATTCCCAAAGCCCATACACGTACGATCCACACTTTGGGAAGTCGGTCCCGAATCTTTTCCGAAAGAAATCCTAACAATTTCATATTCTGTTGACCTCCAAAAACTTGTTTGCACGTCCAAAACTCGGACTTGGGGCACATTCCAAGTTGGTTTGAGCCCTAACTTGATTTAACAATCCGAATCGACTGTATTGTGCCCGTACCACGAAATACTTGCGATATACTTCAGGAGCATATGCTTATGAGAATTCGACTGTGCTGTAAAGTGTATTTTATTTGAAATTTTCTGAGCTGTCTTGTGGCTTCTTTTGTTTGAAAAATTGGCACTTGATTCTGGCACATTACTCCATTATATCACCGGCATATTACAATAAGTTGAAATTATAGTTTATTGTATTGAGTTTTTGTTTCATATAAAGTAGCGTATTGTTGAATGGTATATAGCAGATAACTATTAAAATATCGAAATTTCGCCAGGCTAGCTTGCTAATATCAAACAAATACTGCCATGAAAATATTCCAAATTATAAAGCGCTTCGGTTATTATTATTTTTTTGACATAGAATCCGAATCTAAGCCCATGACACAGCGCAAATTGTAAAGATCAAATAAATCCCGATGTAAGTAAATGTACCAAATAAATTACGTAAAGGATAATCAATCTTACTCTCTAGGCATGCATCATTTTATTACACAACTCAATTTATTCTATATTTGTGTAGGTAATGGACTCGTTTATTATTCTGCAGAGCTTTTAGCTAAACAAGTAGATACGAATTTGATTAAATAACGTCTAATAATATCCAGACTTGTTTACCCACTATTAAAGGTTCTACGTAGGTCAAATAAGTCTTAAAATACTACGATCTCTGCGTCACATTTTCAACAGCTTAGCCTACGCACTTTATTTTTAACGTAAATGGGTACGTTCTAGTTTCATGGCCTATGTATTACCTGTAGTTCTGTCATACATAATTGAGATTGCCATTATAGCTTTACCTCCTTGAAGAAATGCAAGAACCATACAAACCAGAATTAATGGTGAATGGCACACATGGCAGCCTTGCCAAATCTCCCATGAATCATTACATTGGACTTTATGTAATCAATCAACATTAGCTTGAAACTTGGTTGAAATGATCGATTGGAGTAGGCCGATATGGCGACCGCTCACAACCGGTCGTTGTGGAAAGCCATGGGGGGAAGCCTATGTTAAGCAGTGGACGTCCTTCGGTTGATAATGTTGATGATGATATGGCTGACTGTACAATGACGGTTGAGGATACCGCCGCCAAACCACTTTTAAACGAAACGCTTGCTCACATGACAAAAACGGACGTAATGAAAAAACGACGCGGGGTGCAAGCAAGGTGTTTAATTGCCCACTACACGGTAGCATACCATGACCGTGCTAGGAACGTGTCAAACAAAGAAATATTATTTGTATTAAAAACTATGACACCTGACCCACTAGACCGTTCCGTCACCGACCAACACCGTCGCGTGCCATGCACGGAGCGTGTCAGCACCGGCAAAATACGTTTTCGGTCGCTCTCGCTCCATATCGGTGAGACGGAAATGCTATCAATCCGGTCAGTGGGCAAGGTATCGTATCGTATTGCTTTTCTTGCCTGTAGGCCTACTACGAAAAACGAAATCCGTCAATGCTATTATCGTTTTCGGATCCTTACTACGAAATGCTTCGAATCCGCAAAACGATTATCGTAGTAGGCCTTTTGACACGTCCCTAGCACAGTTACGTATGGTTTCCAATGCACCGTCATTGGAAAAAAAACATCCAACTGGCAAGATGGCGGTAACATACTTACTATACTTAACCCTTTGCCTACAGATGCTTGAACTGTGCCTCCAAGAGTACCGCATGGTCGTTCTCGACGGTGGTTTCCTTTGCCACGCAGCGGTCTCCAAGACCGGAGTGCACCACACTCGCGCGGAACGGGTTAACACACAACGGTACATCAAAATCATCGGAGCCCTCAAGAAGAAGTACAAAGACAGACCACAGTGCAAAGTCATGTGGGGATGTAAGGATGTTTCCAAAAGATGAAACGAAATGGGAGACTTTGGACTTTGTTTAGCTTTAGGGTTGCAGCAAAGATTGCTTTGAAAAGTGCATAATGTGATTTACCTAGTAATCCTAACACGATTCGACGTAATCCTTCACAAAATGTTTTTCATCAGTATTTTTTTGTGCCGCAAGTGTTGTTGTGATATAAAACAAGGAAATATGTTACGATACTTATTATGACGACTGTAAGTTTCTGCACATAATATTAAGTTATACATAATAATGTGCCTAACACTATTTCAAATGCTAGAGAAATAAAATCGTCTTAAAGATAGCAAAAGTGCTAAACGTGCCAGGATTTTTACTATTTGGGAATCAAAATGTTTCAGTTGTCCTTTCAAATAAGCGCCATCAACAGCCATCAACGAAAAGATAAAGATGGCGTCAATACAAAGTGCTAAAAGTGACAAGTGCTAAATGTAGGGTAAATACTTTAGAGGTACTTTTAGTAGGTATACAGTCTAATATCTTATGGATATTTTAAATTGCCGGAAATTTATTGCGTTAGTTGTTTTGTATAATTGTGTTTCTATTTGGTCAAATAATTACGGTTATTTGATATTAATAATTTTGGTCAGGGGAAAAAAATAAATTAGAGTGAGGATCATGTCAAAAATATGATTTACAAGTCTAATAATTTAAGTCAATATATTTAAAGCATATCATACATGTCGTTACTTAAGATGTGCTTAAGATATGGCGCATGTAATGTGTGAGAAAGATCATGGTAAATTGTATTTATGTGTGGTGTTGCATGTTATGTAACATAAAAGGAATATTTATTTCTAATTGATTTTACTTCGCTAGAATAGACCTGTGTTAATTCGCTAGGATGTTGAAAAAAGTTTAATTTATTTATAACAAAATACCTATGTGAGACCTCTTATTTGGTATAAATAAAAAGATTTTTTATTCATTAAAGTATACTTAGTAAGTAATACAAATAAAAATAAAACGACTGGTATGTTAAATATACCAACTTACGACTTGAAATAGTATTCTAAAATGACCAAAAAGTATACTCGTTTACATATGGAATGATTGATTTAAATAAATGTGAAAGTACTTGTCAGTAAAACGTGTAGAATTTTCTTTTTTGTTATATCCATGGTAAGAAATTGTAAACAATTTTATGTTTGTTAAATTATGCATTTATTAATTGGTTAATATAATTCCTAAAAGTAATTTGAATAATTCTCATGACGTATTTAGTAGTAGTTATTGGATACTTTAAGTGGCCTTCGGCTGTAAGACGGTTGAAAAAGCACGGTGTATTACAATAGTTTCCTTATATCCTGAATCTTCGGGCATTCCCTATCGTACTTTTCAGACCTATGATGATGTTAACATATCAGTCGCTTCTTTCTCAAAACTTTTTAAACATACAACGTCCACATTATTCCATAGAATTCCTAATCATTAAAATAAATCAGTTAAAGGTTATTTTAGTTATTCATTGAGAATTTATTGTGTCAGGTAATGCGATTATTATCAATTAAATACCAATTAATTATGAACATAGCTCTGCTAATAGATATTGCTTTATTTACTGATAGACTCTAAGCCGACCCGCATATTTCCTCTTATAATTACGTTCTCAATACGTAATTACGTTCTAGAGACGTAATTGCGTTCTCGAGACATATTCTCGATACGTAAATCGTAATGCAGTACCACAGAATATATAATAGGCAGTACGTAAGCCCGCTTACGCAGTCCTCGTCCATTCATGCAAGTCTCGTTCTCGTCTCGGGGCAGTGTGCGAATCGGCCTAGTGTGATGGTGCCTGTTCAAGCTTTACTGTATTAAGAAGAGCAGTTATCTTTTATTTATTTAAGTTTCATAATGTTGTGGTGTTTAGGCCGCGCATAGGAAACACATTTGTCATTGAAGATATTTTTTACGTTTGAAATTTTAATATATTTTTTAATTTGACATAAAAACATAAAAAAAGATCTATTATATTCTTAAATTTTTTCAAAAATTTCTAGACAAAGCAGTATTCTTTCTTAACTATTTTTTTTTTTGAAATATCATTTAACTGTTCATAATAAAAAAATATGGATATTAAAAAAGGGTGCCTAACATTATAATTTTCTGCCATAACTCTGTATATTAAGTTCCTAACAATACCTTTCTCACTGAATTTTGAGGAAAATACACGGTATTTATTTTGTAAATACAGATAATTATTTAATTGCTACTTTACAAAATAATAGTTTGTTTTGCGATTGTTTCAGAATTTATAATAAATTTTATTCGCTGGATGGAATTGTTGACTTGGTATTTAATTTAATTATTATCTTTAAATATAACATTGTAAAATCTTAAATTATTCTTAAAATAGTTTTCCTGTTTATAATGCTTGATAATTATGATAATAGCAATAATTTAGTGTAGTCTTCGGAATCTCAAATATTTTATTAAAACAAAATGTAACTATCAAAATAACGTCTGGATTTGAATCCATCTTATGTGAAACATTTCGTCCTGGATTAAATATTTATTAGACACAATAAACAATGTTCATTTGTAAGTTCGTTGACCCCCTGATGAAACTGACTTCATAATAACGAATGAAATTATATTTGCATTCATTTCAAAACTTTAAAACAAATCGATTGAACGGACATTAATGAGTTTCTGGATAATTATATCCGCATGTATTTATTCTCTACATAAAGAGAACCTATGCCAAGCAATAAATTTGTCAACGACAAGATTCTAACGTATTCCCTTGAAATCCGAATTTCGAGTCAGTGAGCTGTTACTACTACGTATAGAGACGCTATGCCAAGCAAAAAATGTGCGCATTTTCTGGACGTGAACTGTCAACAGACTGACGTATTCCATAAATTTTGAATATTGAATATAAAACCGCAGAAGTGACACAGACTTTGTGCCTACTTAACTTAATTGTATTGAATGAATATAATTTTATCAAAACGTTTTAATCGTTACTTACTTTGATCAATAGTTATTTAAAAGAGCTAAATAAATAAAAGTTTAGTTAATAAAAATCTGTAGGTCAAAAACTCGAATGATATTTACAATTTTTTTATTATGATTTTTATCATTTTAATTTTTCATACGAGATATTTCTAGAAAAATATAACTACCAATGCAAAACACCTTTAAAGAAATATCACAACATCGCATTGTCTAACCTCTATTTATTACCTACCTACTTTTCCATTCTGTGCGTGTCACTTTTTACAATCTTTGATTTTCATGTAAAATGGCGGCAATTTCATGCCAAAAATTTATAACATTTTGAAAAATCTTTACGCTGGTTTAAGCTAAAATTTTAATTTCCTACCGATGGTAAGTGACGCCGGTATCGTTTATATTCCTGTTGGTTTTATTTTCGCATGTTTTTAAAACGCATGATGGCTTTTTTGTCAAATTAATTGACCAAATGTCACATTGGTTAACGCTACGAGCGGGAGTAAGTGACTGTGATACCGCGCATGCGTTGATGGTCTGTGACCATCAACTCATCGGGCACGAGGTTCCTTCGGGATGTCATTTCCATACGTAGTAATAGTAGTTCAATGTTTCGAGTTGATGACATTGGCGTCAATAATCAATTATGTGGCACAAGATTTGTTCGTAGTGTTAGTTTCATACGCTAGTAATAGTAGTTCAATGTTTAAATGCAACGGATTTGAATTATATTTTTTTTAACTACACGATACGACGATACTAACTGAAAATTGTGCAGTAAAACAGCAAGGTGGAGAAAAAGGGAGAAGCCAAAAGTCTGAATTGACAAAAAAATATGAAATTAATCACAGCTAGAATTGAAAACCTCTGCATGTTAAAAAGTCTGTTACTAAGGGCCTTCTGGTAATTGTTCGTGTAATGTATGATAATGCAAAATTTCATTAGTAATATCAATGTTTTACAGAAAACCATAATGTATCTTCAGAAAACCCAAAGCGCATGTTACAATGCCCACTTTTTTGTAGATAGCTGATTAACGTCAATGCCTACATCCGTGCAATTCAGTATTCAGCTTTCGTATTGACTATAAAAATACACATTTTCTGTTTTCTGATTTTCGGTTTTCCCTTTCAAATGGCCATTATCAGTTGAATCGTGGTCAACAACGACTGATGGACTCCTTATGTGCTCACAAAGAAAGGCACTTAAAAGGCTATTTGTTACAAAGTAAATGTGCGAAGGCAAAGGTAAATACGAGTATATTGAAAGAATAGTCCTAATATCAAACTAGTGATGTGCTGAGCAAAAAATGACCAATATCGATGAGAGTGAGCCTAGTTTCTGATAACATTTTTTTTATTACTGCCGTGTGGATTGCAACTGGTTTTAATTTAAAAATTGGTCATTAATTAATCAAAGAAAATCACTACGCATTATTGACGCGAGTGATTTAAAAATAGGATCCCAGCAGCATGCCAAGGTGTGGTATCTTGTGCGGTTGTAATAAGGGTTATTGTAGAAAAAAAACACTAATGTGCTGCATGGCTAAGCTGCGCGCGTCTTTATCGTTTGTCGCAGCAATAGATAAATTTCAAACTCTAAATATATACATTTCAAGTCTTTTTTATTAAATAAAACAGGGTTTTGACTAACTTTAATGTATTCAGTTGTTTTAAAGCAGCAAAAATTGCCTTACCAGGTCAAAAATTGTGGGAAAACATGTGGTTTAGGAAATAAAATTTATTTGTTGATGTGATAAACGTTATCAAGGCATGCATGTTAGAATTACTGGCAACTGTTCATAGATTATCCGTTATCGATAACGACCACCGATGGTTATATCCTTACACCAAAGGTCCTGTAGGTATGAGTAAACAAAGAACGGCGGAATCTTTACTCGCCTCAGAATTATATTTGAACAAAGCCGGTGGGCGGTCGTTTCTCTCAATCATCCGATATTAAATTCAGAGAAAGGTTACGCCATTTTTTTAATACAGCGGTGAGATAGGATTTTTATTAAGAATGATTACTTTTGGATCATATTATTATAATCTTTGTGGAAAACAAAAAAAGTTGACGCTCTAAAGAATAAGGTTTTTTTTTGCGTTTTCTAAGTTAATTTAAGATTTAAATAACTTCTTCTTTTGTAGCCAATGTCTGTGGAGAGCGTTTCTTTTATAAAAATACATAATTAATTTTTAACATGACAGTACATAACAAAAGAAAAGGCTTCAAAACATTGGTAGATGAGTAAATTTTGATGTACAGTAACGAAACTAGGTGACATAAATCAACAGCCGTTTATAAACATTACAACAGTCCCGCTCCATATGAACTGCAATTTAATCGACCTCCAGAGGCACGGTACTGAATCCTTAGTCATCTAATTAAAATAATTAATCCCGAAGCTGTTACAATAGTTATAAACTTAGCTTTAGTACCGACTCCTAACAACTCACAATTAGCTTAAGGCGCAGCGCTTCAGGATTGTTTTCGTACGGAGATTCAGTGTTAATTTGTTGTATCGGGCTGAATCCGTTAAGGTTTTGTTTAGGGAAATTATTGTCAATGATAACGTTTTATAAAGGTATTGACATTTAAAATCTATATGATGTTTAAGTAACTTACATACTAACCCCTTATTCATAATAACTCCAACAGTTTATTAAACCTATTTTAGCTATTACACTGTTTTGTCACTTTCTGTCAAATGATGACAGCGCCAAGAAAGAATGAGAGAAAACAGTGTAATAGTTAAAACAGGTTTATTAGATTGTTTGCGTTATTATGAATAAGGACCCCCTTATACGAGTATTACAATGTCAACTTGTAGAGCAGTTTTAACTTGGTAGACCCGACGCGTTGTAAAGGACATGAAGAAATGAGAAGAAGGAAAAAGTACCTCGGAATTAAAAAAAACAATGCGGTATTTCTGTCACTGTCAAAATTAAAAAAGGAACAATATTATTATTATTTTAGTAACTCAGAGTTAAGTTATAACTTATCTCAGAGTTATGGTAACTCTGGACTAGAATTGCATCTTAATAAACCTTAACGTAGCAAAACTCTGTCAATAAATAGATTACTAATATTATTGAAAAAAAATCTACTTCTAATGTCATCTTAACATTTTGCAACGATCTCAATTAGTCCCATTTTAATCACCCGATAATAATTTACGGTCTAAATAATTGCAAGTTTATTTCAGCCAATAAATGGCTTCTGGATTCCTTGGAAGCGTTTTGTTAATGGACCTTCAGGGCGTTGTTTCAATTAATTATGTTGTGACTTCTCGTTATTGCGGTATTTATTTCCAAATGTTACGTCGTTCTGTTATTTAATAATTATGTTATAAAGAAGTGATTGTTTGACACGATAAATTGTGCTGTTTCGACGGTACAGTCCAGTTGCTTGTATTTCTTTTTATTGTTGTAATTAAATTCAATTATTATAAAATTAAAAAAAATAAGGACCAATAAAAAGAAAGTTTTTATAGTTAATATGCCACACTAAAAAAGAAATAAGATCCCGTAACATTAAATTAATCCACCATTTTTCCTAAACAAAAATACATTATTTGACGCTAATCCATCCTACTTTATCCATGTTTTGAGTCCAAATAATGGATAGCCGATTCAGCGACATTAGGTACTAACGGGACCGTGAGTGAACGCCTGTCGTGTTAATTATCTACGTTTACGTTAAATGTTACACACTTTTATCCTTTTTCTGAGATAAGTAATCTGAGATTATTTTATTTTTTATTAATAGACCTACATTTTATTTTATTTTGACATTATGAGTGTGGTAAGTTATTTATTTACGTTTGCATGTAAAAGTGTTATTTGCTCTCCACTTTTCGTTTAACATTTGCAAGTAAAAAATCTGTAGTTAAAATATAAATGTAGTTTAAGTTATACCGTCGTTTTTGTTTAATATACTGACCTAAAATTCTACATATGGCTTTTTTTAAAATAAAATGTAAATGTAATCTAGAAAGATACTGGTTTGAGTCCCGCCCGTGCGCAATTTTTAGTTTCTTATTTCATCTTTTAAGAATTCAAATATGACACTGTGAGTGTTCAGAAACATTCTAAACCAATAGAATGTAAGTAAAAACTAAAATTTTCAGGGTTTTCATCACGTTCAGTTTGACTCTCAGAAACTCATGTTAGAATGTATGGTCATTATCATCATCAATTTTTTTAAGAGTTAGGCTCTTGTAAGTAGAGTTTTTTTCATTCTTAACGCTCTTCCGCCATTATCTTCACGTCATAATACGACGCGACATTTAACTTTTGCTTTATTCGATGCATATAGCTTATTATATGTCTCCCTCTCTACCTTATTCTTTCTATTCTTTCCTCTAATATAGCTCCGATGAAGATGTCGTGTCGTTTCAAGTGTTTAGCCCAACATTCGCTCTCTTCTACTGAATTGATTCCATTACTTTTGCCTTCACCATTTTGTAAAATAAAAAAAATACCATTACCCCTCCTTTTTAGTTGGCAGTCGGGTAAAAGATGACGAAGAATTGCACAACAAAGTTACAAAGCCGTTGTTCGTGCTGAGTGGCACCACTGGCAACCCCATTGTTTCAAGGGCCGAGCCGGAGGCGCATCTAATTAGTTTTGACACATATAAAAGACACTGTTCGGAAAAAGAGGAAAAAACTCGGCTGAATTCAATTGTAGGGGTTTTTCCCAGAAAATCTTTTCTGATGCGTAGGTAATAATCTCATTCGAATATCAGTAACCATGAATGCACGAATTTGTGCAAAAATAAACAAAGACAGAGAGATTTTCTTTTTGATGTCCATCTATTTACTAATAATTTAGTTGATCGAGTTTTTTATATTAAAAATTTGCACAAAATAATACAAAAATTGTTCAGTTCAAAAAATCTCACTACAAGGTCAAACTGAGAATTTCTATTTTTTTAAATTCAATTACATTCTAGTTAGGAGCAAGCATTACCCATACATTATTTGCATTTTACATGCCCAAATAGCAGCAAGGTCAGCTTAAATCTCAAATCTAGCACTACTCCATTTATTACACCGTCTACATCGTCTTCGAGCCAAGTAATTGTCTCTAGTACACGTTAGGGGCCGAACTAAGCCCTTTGAACTGAGGATCATCTCGCTCAAATGTGCCACTCACTCACTATTAGGCGCAGGTATAAAACTCATTTGAAGTTTTTCTAGTAAAAGGTAAGAGCATGGTCATGATTGGTAAATGTTGGAGGTATAAACCTTATTAATCGTTTGGAATGTGGCAATTACTGGCTTATACCTGTGTGTAACGGTACAAAGACGAATTTAATTATAGCCGTATTTTCCTGAATAAATTGGTAAAATGAGCAAAATTTTAACACCGTTTTTACGTTTATCCGAAATTATATAACCTTTATGGCGTTATTAAATGTGTCGTGTCAATTCCAGCGCTTAATATTAATCCCGGATTTGGATGTCGCTCCAACTTTGCTGTTCAAATAAACCCTTTATATCGTTTTCAATAACCCAATGTATTCATTAACAATCATGTCCAATGTATATTTTAATGTTGCAACGTTGTGATCCCGTTTTACAGACAGGAATCTGCCAATATTGAATAATCACAATTCACCACCATCAAATTTAAGAGGCTTGGTCGGTGGAGTTTTTTTCCATAAAACTCCAAATTAAGGATAATAAAGTAGTGGTTTTCCTTTTGACTTCCACACTGCAGTTTAAGAACTGGGGGTTCCCCACCACTTGATACCCAGCTAAAAGCCTTCCCTGAAATACTATTTCTCCAGCCTTCTGCCAGCACTGATGTTGCTGCTACCCAACACTAAGGGAACGCTTATTTGATGGCGGCGTTTACTCGCCATGGCACAGGATCGTCACTGGATACTCTAGCATTTAATCCCGGTAATGCATTAAAAATAACTACCTGGTTGACCGCCTCCTCGGGCAGGGGTCGTTATAAATATGTATATATATTTATTTTGTAGCCATAAGCAAATTAGAATAGAAGGAAAAAGGAAGAGAGGAAGACCAAGAATAAGCTATATGCAACAAATAAAGCAAAAGTTGAATGTTGCGTCGTATCAAGAAGTCAAGAGAATGGCGGAAGAGCGTAAAGAATGGAAAAAACTCCACCGACAAGAGCTTGGCTCTTAAATTAGATGATGAAGCAAATTAGGCTATATATTACATACATCCTTATATTTATTGAACTGGATCGGCCACACACTCCGAAGGGACCCTGAACACATACCGAGCAAGTCCTAGACTGGAGTCCCCAATGAAAGCGTAAACGTGACCGCCCAAAGCAGACCTGGCGGCGGACAATCACTGCAGAAGCGAAGAACATTGGGAAGACATGGAGCGAAATAAAGCGCGAAGCTCAAGATCGAACAGGATGGCTGCGCAATTTGGACGCCCTCTGCCCCATTTAGATGGGGTAACCCCTAGGGGTTACAGGACCTTAAGTCAAGTAAGTAAGTTAGCTAACTATGCACGTTGTACCCCTACACTGCGCACTGCCACATTCATCCCAAAGTCAAGCACTAAAAAAAATGTATTGCAAATGGATAGCTGAAAAAAACAATATTTTACGATACATCAATGTTATGTATGATGCACTAGATATTTGGTAGTGTTAATTTTAGGCAACAATCAATGCTGGTACTGTTTTACCTATAAGGTTTCTTTACTGGAGCTAGAATTATTAATATCAAGCAAGAGTCTATAAAACGCATTTAGATCTGTTTAACTTTAGTCGACGACAGAAGCCCTTTCGCAGAAAACTATTGTAGAAATGGCGTGAATAGGTTTCCTAACCAGTTGAATTTCCACGGGCTTAAACTTTTGCACTTTCTCATTACTAACATCTTGGATTTCTAGTAGAATGGGATTTAAATCTGAGCTACAGTTTGACTTCAGTTTTCTCTTATAAACTAAGAAGTTAAGCGGTTCCAATAAAACGTTATAAGTTTTCATGTCGAAATATTACAAGACATTTTAAAGAAAATTAAACCTTCTTTTATCATCTCGGATAAATGCAATTTTTGATTGAAGCTTTGTTTTAGTAAATATAATCTATTACCTATGCTACTTAGCTGTAAGTGTTAAATTATTGCAAATGATAATAACGAGATCTCTGGTTGTCTAGCCAGGTACTAACTTGTTACCAAGTGTTAACAAAGCATTTTTAATACTAAAGATCTTGCTTGGACAAAACCAGAACAAAAAATACTGATCTGATTAACTCATTGGTATTCAGATGCTAAGTTAAAAGTTTTTGATTATCAATCGGAAACTACTCGCTTTTGAAACCACTTCTCGTTTGTTTTATATTGATTAAAAAACCTCCGAAGTAAGCATGAGTATTAATAGAAATTATTTTCCCGTAAAACTTGAAAAATATTATTTATACGTATATATAATTTTCCATCATCGTAACGCGCATAGACTCAGAACGCATTGTACAAAAAGCGTCATCTGTTACCGTGATACATTGCACGCGTCATGTCGCGTTTTTGAGATAAAGATCACACTTCATCATGTGTGAGTGTGTGACACGTCCCTAACGAAGAAAAATGGGTTTGTTCCCGTCAATGTGGAAGAAACAACAAAGGTTTTTTTCAACAGACGAAGTAGCGCTTCTCATCAACATTTATAATGCGCACGGCAAAGGAGTGGAACTCGCTGCCCGCGTCGGCGTTTCCTAGTGATTACAATCCGAATCTATTCAAAGTTAGAGTGAACAAGCTTCTTCTGGGCGAGCTCCATCTTCGACTCCGTCTTGGTCGCACTTGGCTTGGTATGAAGTCAAGCATCATACTAAATAAATAAAATAAATAAAGTAGCGTGCCCTTAATAATACTTATTTGACAATATTGTACGAGTTTCATACACATAGCAAGAATATACCAAAACTTCAACGACTTAACACATTTTATTCATTTATAGTTTACACTGTATTCATATCATGGGATTTGCAGGGAGGTATATAGTCAAATGAAAGTCGATACAGGCCTCGGAAACAATAAAAACAAACAAATTGGGCGTTCCAATTTGGAAAATGCTTGTTTTCCCAATATACACCGCAATTTGGTGATTTCAATTTACTTTATCGTATACGGACGGACGCTACGGAGATAAAACTTCAATGTTCTTTTATAAGTGTGAGAAATATTTGTATTGCGCTTCTGTGAAAATACCTATAGTATCGTAATAGACCTCTTCGTGGATTTGACTTGAATGTGTCATTGGTTTAGGAGTAGCAGTTTATTCGCTGTTCACTCACACACCCAAGAGGTCCCGGGTTCGAATCCCGGGTCGTGCCGAAATATGTTTCTGGGTTTTCCTGTCTTCGAAATTCTTGGAAACAGCTCGGAGTCAGGTAGTTGGTGGAGATGACACGCCCTCGTAGCTACCTCGAATCCTAATCCTAATCTCTTATTGGTCATGTCGGAGCCGTCTCACCGGATTAATGAGAGTGAAGGAATGGAGAGTGAACTGGTGTATGGCGCACACAACTAGGCACTATCATTTCCAGCTTTATTACTTCGTGGATACCTACTCAAATTAAAATTTTATAATCAATTGATAACGGATTGCGATGCCTCACTCTAAGATAAGTTTATCAAACCTAAAATAAGTAACCACTATTAAAAATTAATCTGCCTTATAGTAATAGTCCCCCTAGCCGATTTCGACTACGGTGGCCAGTCACAACGACTAACCGACTGCGCGGGACATATTATAGTGCACAAGTGTGATCGCAAACACAGGTGCACTCTCTATTCCTTTCACTCTCATAGCCCGATGGGACAGCAATCTGACACGAACGGAGAGAGATCAGGCGCAGGACCAACGGCTTTACGTGCTTTCCGAGGCACGGGGGTGAGACACCGCCAACTTCCAAACTGCCTTAAGAACAGTCTGGTTTTATTAACTACTGTAAGCAAGTAATCGAGTAGGTTTTTTATTAAAGAGAATTAATAATTGAAAAAAATACCTATCCGTTTAGAGAAAACATTATTTATAGAAAAAGAATTTCACATTGTTTTGATATACCTACTTCCTTATACAACTCTGCTGGAAGGACAATATAGTTTATTTTATGAATTTGAATAACAGTTTAAGGTATCCATCTGATTTTGAGCGAAATAAAAGTACAATGAAATACTTTTTGCGTCGTCAATTCGCCATATTTTACTAGCATCATAGAGATTACATCTATGAATAGATATTTCTTTACGTCGTACGACGAAGATATTTTATTATAAAGAAGCATGTTCTTCATAAATAGACTTACCTACTTATTCCTTCGGGGTATGAATACATTTTCATAGTAATACCACATATGTATTCTGTGCAGTAGATTTCAAGTATCAAATTACTTAAGATATTATGACAAGACATCTACGGAATGTTGAAATACTCATGGGAATTTCACAGACTTTATGTATCATCTATACAATTTACTTTCTTTCACATAGGTCTGGCACCTAGGGCCCTATTTTTTAATCACTCGCGTCGATATGGCGTGTTATTTGTATTGATTAATGTTAAATTTTCAAGTGAAAATCAGTTGAAATCCACACGGCAGTGACATATTGTCCCATAACTAAATATATTTTTGCAATTAAATGTTAAAATTAATTAATCAGGAGGTGTAGAGAGATTGAGAAAGCATTGATAGAAAAAATCAACAAATGATTAGCTCTTAAAAACTATGAAGATGAAATACTTACAAACATTGGTCTATTTTCAGCATTGATTTCGGTTAAGTTGTTAACGTAAGTAAGCAATTTCGCTTGAAAATTATCTGTATGTTTGCTTTGATAACATGAATTGATTCTATTTGCATTTGACTTCGGTTGAATTTGCACACGTTAAGTGCATAGCTGTGCATCTATCAATTACCGGGGTGTTGCTTCCACGAATAGATGTTGCTAGTTTAACCAAACAACAAACATGGATAAGCAAAGCATATATCAAAGGATTCCATTATCTAATTACTAACACTACTTATTGTTAAAACAAAGCCTTCTGCTGCGTCCGTCTATTGGTTGGCGATAATCCAAACAACAAACTGTATAGATTTTCATGCAGATTTTTTACCAATAGATATATTTTTTTTTTAAATACCGAGGTTGGACGCTTGCTTGACACGCACTGAGCCCGAATGGTTGAGAAGGGCTCATACCATCTTGCACTTGAGATGCCCAGCAGTGGGATGTTTACAGGCTAAGTTTACTTTCTTACTTTAGATAAAAAAATATTTCAACCAATAGATAGATAATATTGTTCTTGGGGAGATTCATAAAGCGATCGTTTTTTGTTTTTAAGGTGACAAACATCGCTATAGTATTAGGTCTTCATTTAGTTACGTCACCCAGTCACCCGATGAAAAGCCGAAACACCAAAGAGGCACTCATGAAAATGAATCTATTAGCCGGCACATCTTTAAGGCCGACAAGTCAAAGGCGACACAAAAAGCCTTTACGACCTTTGACGCGTCGCTTAGGCGAAATTTAATAAATGACGCGCGTCTTACCCCGTCAAACCTCATGACGAGCAAATATTTACGCCAACGCGCCTCTGACCTTTTAGTATTTTGTGCTTTTAGTTTGCATATTGACGAAAGGTGACATTTTGCTTGACTGCCCCCTTAAGGGCAACCAGCTTTTTATGCAACTTCACTAATTTTGGCTCATTTATAGAGCGACGAAAATTATAGCTCAAAAACAGGCTTTTTGTTATAAAATAAAATGATGAATACAAAGGTTTTATAACGAATTACAGGTTTCACTTGGATCTAGATTGAGTCAATTACATATTCAACGTACGAGTCAACATACTACAATAAACACTAACAGAGAAGAGTTTAATTATGACAAATATGTCTAATTTACGGCGCGCATCTACTGCTCATGTTATTATAATTTAGGCTGTGCAATATTAGCGTTGATTGAATTGATTTCTAACACGAAGATATACGGTTGAATGTCGAAAATACTACACATGTCTGTATTCGGAAGTTAATCATCACACACCTGAGTGTAATCCAAGGGATCCCATTATTGTTATGCCATTAACATTCAGAAACCCTCTGGCTTCAGGAAATAGCGGGCCGATTGCGACTCGGCGATATTGAAACGATTTTAGAAGGCGAGAAATAATCAAATTTCTGGTGTATTTTTCTAATAGGTATAGATAGTAAAAAAAAGTTAAGTATTTTCTCAGTCGTGCTTTTCTGTCCACTAACTCTCGGGTCTCAAGTAAGTATTTTTTTCTATATTCTTTAATGAATTGATTAATCTGTTAAGCCGTCAATTATTTATTTTAAAATTGTCTCGTTTGACAAGTGATCTTTCAAGTGCAATTTTACTGTAAGTTATTTAGCGTTTGGGTCCGTCCCTCTATGCACTAGTTCTGCTACGAGTACGCACCACTCATTATATATAATACTCTCATTTTAGTAGGTATTTACCAGAATTTATATACAGGGTGGCGTCCAGGGCGTGGTATATGGGCGATGAATTAAGGAAAGGATAGGTCGGTAGCCTTAAAAGCTTTGACATCAATCTCATAATTATCCATTAAGTCACAAATCACATTGCAGATCAGGCTGGTATCACAAATAATCGTTACTGAAACAACTGGCACACTTAAAATAATTAATAGCGATTAGTCAGATGCGTGGTGCACGCGGCGCGCACATTTAAAAGTCCTGTTTGACATAGCCGCCCGGCAAACAATCACACAACGCTCCGCAAGAGTAACGTCACTTGTCACCCCTCAATCCAACCATCGATATTCATAGACGAGCCTATGGTAAACCGCGAAATTGAGACCTCGCCTGCGGGGTACAGGGGCGCGGGGGGAGGCGAAAGCGGGGTTTGTGAGAGGTGCGGGCGGCAGGCACATTTTTTTCAAAATTCAGTACGCTCGCTACACAGGTAGCGATAGCATCTCTTGACAGTTGCGGACGCTTTGACAGAAGTACACAAGAGAATACTGTCTGACTGAAGTCTGAAGATGAGTCGCAGTATATTCGGACTCAAAATCTATATTATTGTATTTTTTTGTCGTGTTTTTTAATTTCTTTTTTACATCATTCTCCAGCACCTGTTACAATCTTTGTACATGACCTAAAGTTGTAGTACCTACTTTTATATATTCTATGCTAAAGTATAACTGGGGAAGAGAATGCTCTTAGCATTAAGTCCACCGTTTGAACACTGTAAAATAACAGTGTTTTAATAAAGGCTCTAAATATATACGATTATTTTAGAATGAAATATAGATCTAAATTCAGTGGAATATGAACTAGATATACACTCAAACAAAACAGTCGCAGAAGTTACCAGGGAATGTTATTTGAAATTTTTAATTTTGCCAAAAAATCAATCTTATTTTAAGATTCCATTTTATTTATTGATCAAAATCCACGGCTCTGGATAAAAATATTTAAAATTAATTCACTCTCGTTGGTGTAATTGTATCGAATCGAATATTTTTTTCCAATATGTTATGTAATGTTATGAAGTGTCGACACTGACGACCACCATTGTGACCACTGACGTCACATATCTTAAGAAATGTCGCGGCAAATTTCGTCTCTTGTGTATCCCCGCCGCCCGCACCCCTTACAGTCCCCGCTCTCGTCTTTCCGCCCGCACCCCTGTACCCCGCAGGCGAAGTCTCAACGAAGCGGTTTACCTATACATGTATAAGTGGTGCATAGCGGGACGCGGGACTATCGTTCATCAAAATACCCACGTTTGCACGCGTGATGCGTGAAGTAAGAATCAAGATGGCGCGTCACGTACGATTTTTGGGAGTGACGTGACGGGACTAACTAACTCGAGAGCTATCTGCGATGATATTAATCAGCCTAAGCAAAAATATGTGGAGGTGTGAAAAACTCACAGGGTCTCAAGTGATGTAATTTCTTCTTCATTTTTGATGAAATATGCAAGAAGTCTAGTGATTAAGCTTTCTCGTAACAGGTAACTTTACTTATTCATTCTTATGTAAATCATTATTGTTAGCTACAAAATGCGAAGATTAGATACAGTCTACCTACGAACGAACTTGATATCAAATGATTCGCATAAAAGTTAACCTTTATTTAATTGCCTTGCTTGGTTATGTTAAAAGTGTAAGATATAATCATATAACTAGATGAGACATCTATTTATTTTCAAATTGTCTCAACGTTCAAGAGTATTTGAATGACAAATCCCGTGTGAGTCGGTTGGCTGAACATAATTGCTTATACAACAAATTAGAAATAAAACATTTCAAAGAGAAATGGCAATCTTTCGTTTAACTTTACATTGCCCGTCGTTTTGTTTTTTTTCTATTTTGTTCTCAAATAAATAAAAGGCTGTAAAAATGTGTTTCAGTCAATATTTTGAAGGTGTAAGAATGAGCTTGGTTATGTTCATGATTTACACCAAAAGCAATTCATTTTTTGTCGCGCTTTCTTTTTATGGAAATGTCTTGTTTGTGTACCCGTATATTATTCGTAATTTAAAATGCACATGCTCGTAAAAACAAGGTGCTTTAACCCAAATATTAATATAATTTTATAGTACCTATGTAAAAATTTTAGGATTGACTGAGAGAGAGGAGAGAATGCATGACAGATTTTTCATGTTATTACACACCCGAATGTAGATTTTGTAGGGTCTGACATAAATAAATACTACAGGTAGGTGCTGCTAATAAGTGATAAGCGCATCCTTTTTTCTACAAAATAGCACTTCTGTTTTACGTTAATAAAGAGACAAAAAATAGGTTTAATCTCTTGAACGTTGCGTCGTTTTTAGGGTTCCGTAGCCAAATGGCAAGAAAACGGAACCCTTATAGTTTTGTCAATTATGTCTGTCTGTCTGTCCGTCCGTATGTCACAGCCACTTTATTCTGAAACTATAAGCATCACACCGTTGAAACTTAGTAGGAAGGTGTATTTTGTTCATCGCTTTCCGATTCAGATACTAAAAGTTAAAAAAAAATATATTTAAGGGGGGCTCCCATACATGAAACTAAAACCAAAAAAAAATTCGTTAAAAAGCGTTTAGGCGCGTTAAAGCTCGACCGTATACCGGTATAAATTAAAATGTTTAACTCAATAAAGTTACTACGACGGAGTGTGTTTGCATTTTATATCAATAAGATTGTTAGTTACCGTATTTCGTTGGTACAAACCGTTCTTTATTTTCTAAACTTGTGCAGTAAAGCAACATTAGGGCTCTAGGTAGACTAATGTGACCAGATAAACTTGGTTGAAGTTGGACAGACCAAACTTGCTAACAGGGGCCGATGTTTCCCGTTTGTTGCTTGTTCGAGTCTGAAAGTACCGCCATTGTTTATAGACGCAGTTTGTTCACTTTGTTATAGAATTATGATAACATTTAACTGGTTTATTTTGCATGGTACTTTAAGAATGACTTTTCATCACTGATTTATCGTGGTTTGGAAAGTATACCTTTTTACCTGAATCTATGAATATAATCTGTTTATTTTACTTATCGAATATTGTAATTGATCTTAACATAATGATTCATTTTAAAATTAGATAAATAAAACTCATAAACTACATAGGTAATTCATCGTTCAAATCAAACATCTTCTTGAATCAAATAGTTAATTTTATTAACTGATATTATTGAGAAAGTTTTGAAAAGATTGTTTACAATATGGATGTTTATATAAGGTCACCTCGTTTTAAGTGCTAATATCTAAAGGGCTGATTCAGCACAGTAAATTAATATTTTTTTGTAGAAAACACTTAGGGGTTTTATCCGCTAGTTTTTGAGAGAAAATTAAAGGCTACGTATTTTTTTTTTATTAATTAAGGTTAAGTTTAGAGAAAAAAAAGGGTTGGGCTTTGAATTGAGAGAGGCGAAGCCGATGAAGTAGATAACTTTTAAAATGGTCAGGGTGCTGTTTTGAAAAAAATATATTGTCTTTGCTAAAGAAAATATTAAAAATGAAATCTCGATTTTCCAAAAAATATAAAAAGGTTTTGTTTCTATGATGTTTACAAAGACACTGTTAAAATATCATCACTTAAAACGATTTGACCTTATATGTATTTAAGTATTTATGGGAGACCCCCCCGTCATTATCGTTTTCTAGTACTTTGTAACACAAGGAATATATTCCTTACTTCGAAACTAGACAATTGGTGTGTTGTCTGGCGCATAATTATTTATTTATTTATTTTATACTCGACAGGCAGACAATAATATTTATTAATCCCATGGTAAATGATCTTTTTAAAAGTTCATCTGCCTGCTACACGTTCATTACAAATAACAGACAAAACATATTTATTTCTGTTATAAAATAACAATGATATTATGCTACCTCAGTCTTTGTTATTCTTTGTAAATAATTAAACAAATGATTTTAATTACGAAAATATTTAACGCAATTCGAATTTCGTGACGTGAATCTTCCATAAAGAGAAAATTAATCCTGTTCATTGTTTTTTGGATTTCAGATATAATGAATGTAATTGTGTACTTTCAGTAGGTTTACTATGAATATGGTTGAAACTTTTTTAAGAGTTCGAAAAGGATTACAAAATTAAGTTTTCCATTTCGAATACTTAAGTATAACACACACACATGTTTGGTGCAGCGGTTTGCTCCTGACACTGAACCAGAGCGGTCGCGGGTTCGAATCCCGCAATAGGCAAATTTGTGTGACGAGCATGAACATTTGTACCTAAGTCATGGATTTTAGATATATTTAACTATCCATGGGAATAGTTACTTCATAACACAAGGAAGAACAGTCCTTACTTCGAAACCAGACAATTGATTTGTTGTTTGGCGCATATTGTTTAATGTATATTTGAAGTATATTGTTTTAATTTAAATTTTAAATTATTTATTTATATCAACAAATGGACTAGTTACAATTTTACCCAGATTCTTCTCAGTTACCTTCTTCGTATTGGATCTCTTTATAATAATGTTTAATGTTGTTGTAACAAACCTTAACTTTGCTATGTTTTTACTTTCCCGAGGTCCATAAAGATAAAATGTTCTGTACCTACTAATTAGAACTAAGAATTATGATGGGCGGAGTCTTCAATGTCACTGTATCTATTTCTATTGTGCAAGCATGGAGGAAGTTGTGTGTATTTTGCATAATTGGACATTTAAATACATTTGCATTTTTAAATGAGGCTTATTATTCTAATGGCAACTAAACAGAGATAATAATATTGTTTTTAAAAAGCTTGGCGCCTTGCCAGCGCGAATGGCTTTAGGTTGGACAGTGAAAAAACATTTGTAACTTATTTAGCTAGCCGTATTTTTATCGATCTAGTTAGTAAAATGGTCAAAAAGGAAGGAAATATATTTTTTTTATGAAATTCAAAAAAAGTTTATTTATTTAATTACTTATTGACCCAGTAAATCTGGAGCAGTAAAGCAGGAATAACAAATTAAAGTGCTCAATAAAAAAATAAGGTTATAATATTTATTCTACAAGATTTTTCATGATAACATAAATTAAAACAAGAATTCAAAATGCGCATTGTCTCTAGGAGTGTTTTCTTAGGAAGGGCTAAGTTAAAGTAATTGAGCATAGAACTCTAAAAGGCGATGAGGCAAAATGTGCGAAGTCTTGCTAACGCAATCACTCTGAATTTAACGCCTTTGCTGTGAACAAGAAATTACTTCTGTAAACCACCGCCTCGGTGGAAACGGAAAATTTTGAGTGGATCAACGAATTCAACGATAATGGTTATCCGGGAAGATGGATAAGGAAATAAAAAGTTTATTTTTTAAATAATTACAATCAAGCAAGTAAGTAACCTTTCTATTGTAATTCGTAGATAAAATAACATTTGCTACTAAAGTTTGATTATATTATTTGACGTGATGTGTTCTTTTTGTTATTTTAAAATAAAACTAGAGTAGATAGTCCTTATTAAAAGCGTATTATTTTTATTGCTGAACATTTTATTAGGCACTATGCCTAAATTTTTAAGGTTTCTTCGCTGAGATTTAGTTATTCGACAGCCTTACAGTACCTAAGCTTTCCCTACCTCAAAAACCCGGGCATTATTCTCACAGTGTAAACAACTCAATTCCTTTAATCCTCGAGCACAGCCTTGTTCATATAAAATAAGCCTATTTGTGCCCAAAATAAAATAGTGCGACACGAAATTGCGTCGACACACGCCATTTTCATTGTTTACAATTTTTATCTACCCAAAATAGAGAAGCGCCGATGCAATATTTGACTGATACGGGATAATAAACCAATAAAAATATACAAACTAAAAACCTATTATTATAATTAGTTTTGAAAATATAAAAAAAAGTATCTGGCATAATGCTATTTGACTGGTTATGACTTTTGAAGGATCTACTTGTATGTTTTGCAAAGAAACACATCAAAAACGAACTAAATACTAAAAATAAACGATGCGAAGCACATTCCATAAACAAAAAATCAGTACGAATCCGACATAACATTTGGTTATGTCACAAATCGCTGCCGGAAAATATAGGAAATCGCGAATTTGAAGTGTTGCCGAGCTTGACGAAACCCTCTGCCCGATGTTATTTATAGTAAACACGTTTGAAGCAGTAGCTTAAAATTGCACACGTCTCATTTCATATGTACCCTGTGTAACTCCACAGAGTTAGTGGCTAGCTGTCTGTCAATTAACTGACCTTTGACTCCTGTGAGCACTAGGCATAGACTAATTAGCAGATAGGTGAGCAGTGAACACTTATTAGGTTAGTAAGTGAAATACCGCATATAACTTCACTTATTGCTATATCTACGAGCTTCGTGAAAACAAGCAATCCACTGCTGTAATGCATACTCTTCATTGCTAGTTGATAATGCATTTTTTTTTTGCATGCAGAAATAGTGATCATGAGGTCAATAATCTCTCCCGCAATCCTAAATCTCTGCACAAATTATAAAAAAATACTTTTATTACATTTATTAGCAACTAGCAATATATTATTTTAAATCGAATCACAAGTTTAAATTTAAGTTCATGCATGTTCAGATGATCTACTATATTTGAATGTTAACTGTGTCTGAGACATGTCAGTAACAGTGTTACGTTTCGGTAATGTTTTTGTAAGAAAAACGAATGTGACGCAATTTTGTAACTATTTTTGCTTACAAAAAGCTTAGTTATTACTAAGCTGTTTGTAAGCAAGTATAGTGTAAGTACCTAAGTAGTGTAAGTTGGAGTAAAGTAAACTAAAGTTCATTGATTTGGTGTCGATTTTCTCATATAAATACTAGGAAAATGTAAAATAAACTGTAATACTTATACCTATATTTGTTGCACTATCAACAGACTATCTGAAATAATTAGGTACCTAAATAGCACATTTTCTATAACAAAGATTAATTCCTTGATATTACTCGGTATTACTTGCTCTCAAGGCTAAAGCTATAGAGTTTTGTAATATACAATGAGTAAAAGAAAGATAACAACTTAGTAAGTAATCATCATTATCAGCCAAAGGACGTCCACTGCTAAACATAGGCCTCCCCACGGCTTTCCACAACAACCGGTTGTGAGCGCGAGCGGTCTGCATCCAGTGCGATCCTGCGATCTTTACAAGGTCGTCTGTCCATCTTGTCGGTGGACGTCCTACGCTGCGCTTTTGGTCGAAGAATCTCCAATCTAGAACTTTTCTGCCCCGTCGGCAACCAGTTCTACATACAGTTAGTCATAGTTAGTTATAGTTAGTCCAAACTCACTCTCATTGAATAAAAAGAAATGTGTATTATTTCACTATAACTATTACTCTCCTAGATAGCTCAAATCAACAAGTGTCCTCATTTATATTCTAGTCTAAGTGGTGAGTGGATCGAGCTAGCCCATAAATCTTATTTGCCATGGGAGTAACGGGAAGGCGGTCAAACACCATAAACTGTAAGGCTAAGGACTGTGTACGTATTAAAGCCTCTTTGAAAGCTTATAAAGAAATGCTAGAAAAGAAAACTCCTGCCTAGTTTTGGCCTAGGGCTAGTTAGTACCCAAGACATGGGAAATGCTAATACTGTTTTAACAAAGTAAATAATCGTATGTTGTTTAATGGTTTATTTCGAGGGCAATTGCAGAACAAACTTTCAAAATTTAAAATCTTTTCAGTGATGTTGTGAAACAAAGTGATACTATCAACTAATGGGCTAGTACTTGATAACCAATACACAATAAATGCTAATTAGCTATTATTTGGCCCAGTAGCGAATGCAGAACAAACTCTAAAAATATATCTAATTTTCCTTATCAGTTGAACCATGACGTGGCAATGTTTTTATTAAAATAAAATATAATATAAAAATATATATGTAATATCTGCTTAGCCGAGAATAAAAAAAAACAAAGTGATACATGTACCGCACAAAAATACAACGGTCCTATAGATATCCTGGGAGAATATGGTAAGTGAAAATGACCATGATATAGTTCACGAAAATTCTTAGATAAAACAAAGCCAATTCATATGCATTGGCAGCCAACCATACAGCGTACCAGAGCCTTATTCAGGAAATAGTTGGGAGTTATAATAAGGTAAAAATAAGAATAAACATTTTTTCGTATCTTTTTAACCATAAAGGCTGAAGAACAGCTTCCCAAAACCGTGAAGATTGAAAAAAGGGTAGATAGGCTTTTGCTTTGCAGTGTGTCCCACAGGCTCTTAATAATAATAATTTTACAAACATTATATATAAAATAAAAATTCAAAATCTTTATTTCAATTTAGGTCATGAAATGACACATATGAACGTCAAATATAACAGTGAAAAAAAAAATTATGTCCCTATGAAAGGGCCGAAACATGTCTCCTTATCTTTTGGGCACTACCAATTTCTGTTTATTTTTGGCTTTACTATTAAAAGCTGTGTTAGTCTCATACAGTCGGTTACTTCAAGATTCATTGCAGTCAAACTTCATACGATAAAAAAGGTATACTGGTAGACGATCCCTAAAACTGTATATATTTTTTTAAATAAATATAGTAATTGTTGGATCCAATTTCAGTTTTTCGAGGGTTTCTCTTCTTTAACTCGTTACGGGCCTGCCACCTTCTGCTTGGCCAATCAAAAAATTGAATGTATTGTATGTCCGCTGTGCCGTGTAGTTTTCCAAGTCACAGTACGGCGTAGTGGAGCAAAGTTTAGAGTTATTTCCGTCACAAGAAATAGTACCTTTTCCATTACCATCATTGAATAGAAGAAGAAAAATCTTTTTTTTTGATCTTCCGATAAATAATTGCTTTCGGAAGATCAAAAAAAAGATTGAACGTAGGTTTTTGTTAAGATTCCTAACCAATTAATGACATAGATACTGGAAACCTTCTAAAATGAAATAATAGAGACAGTTCGTCAGATTGTGTATGGTTTTGCCAAAAACCGTACGAGGTTCAGCAATCATCATGCATCTGTTAAATCTGTATGCTACGTAAATAAACTATACATATACTTTACCAATTACATAAGGTAAACGACCACTGTAACATAGGGTGCTTCACACCCTATCAAACAGCTAACCGTCCTCATTCCCTGAAAGTAAGCAAACTTTGTTTTCCTTGAAAAGTTTCTGCCCACTACACTGTATCTTACCATAACCGTGCTAGGAACGTGTTAGACAAAAAATATTCCTGGTATTGAAAACTATGCCACTGTTCCCACTAGACCGTTCTGTCAACGGCCAACACCGTCGTGAATCATGTACAGAGCGTTATTTTGACAGTGCGGACACGCTCCGTTGCAGGACACGCGACGTTGCTAAACCGGTGATCATACGGGTACTAACCGCGTAATATGACCGTTTTAAGTACGAGTGTTGCCGGTATTTAGTCATATGATGTCAGTTCAACAAGACGGGCGTAAAATACGGATATACGGGCATCATACGGGCACAGAACACTGTTGATCCGTTTATTGGGCACAGTGGAGCGTCTCGTGTTATTTCTCTTGTCTGATACGCTCCTAGCACGATCATGGTACTATGATACGGTGTAGTGCGCCCAGACCCTAATAAATGAGTTTCCCACATTCAGTTTCGTTAATCTGCCCGCTATCGCTAAGCTCCCAGCCGCATTCCCGCGTAAAAAGCCGTAAAACCTTTATACAGCTACTGATCCCATAACACTGGACGTAAATTCCGAACGAGCCATAACAGCATCGTAATGCATATTTATGGAGTCGCCTTCTATTAGCCAAAGAGCTTGAACATTGTTTGTCGATGTGTTTTAATCGTTAACCGCATTTATGATCGCTTTTATATCGATATGTGGGAGCAAATAAAGCGCCGTAAGTGATTTACGCATTAACTTAGATCTTAAATGAAAGTAAGCAGCAAAGTTATTTAATTTTGTCTGTCTTAGTTTTGCCATTTCTAACAAAATGGTTAAGCTTTGACTATACGGTCGCGGTTGCTTTCTTGAAGATTACAGTTGAAATACCCATACTATTTTTTAACGTCCATTCTAAGTTTTCTGTAAATCACAACTATGGAACAACTAAGCGCTCACTTACAAAGTTATCAGTGTAGCCGGCACATAAAATGCAATGTTGGTTTACTGTTAAGTCGTTATAACTAACCCCGTGCTACTAAGGCCCAGTTGCGTGATCGATATTTTCGTTACCACCGGTTGAATATTATGATTGTGCGTGATTCAGAGAAAAAATGGTCCCTTAACCAATGGTCTTAAAAATAGCCATTCTGGCATTTGGTTAAGGTATCGCAACATTCAACAACTAATTGACTTAACTATCGATTACGCAACTGAGCCTACGCTTACCAGCGCTGCGGCCGGAGCCTTACAAATCTTAAAGAAAAATACAGTCAATTGAGCTTACTATCACAATTCCAGACAATTCTTTTCATTTAGCAAATAGGCATTAAATCTAAGAGCAGAAGTTGGCGTGTTAAAAGTAATAGTTGTAGATAACGGTGGCTACGCGCCAAGGAGTCTAGTTTTGGCTACCGTTTCTGTACTTTCAGCAAAAAGAAAGTATTCGGAATCAGCAGTCGCGGATACAAGAGGAAAAAACATGGACGTGAGTGAGTGGTCTGGAGTACATCATAAATTTAGTTACTCTGACGTTTACCTAAATGTGCTTTGTTGGTCTCAGATTAAACAGCGAGTTCAAAAAAAAAGTACTGCCTTCAAAAAATCTCGCTAAAAGAAAAAAAATAACGCATCTGACTTCTAATCATCTTCATCTTTCGTTGAGGTTCATCTTCTCCTTTCGTGTTGGCGTGTTTGGGGTACATAAAAAGAGCGGAGACTCTTTTCCACGACGCACCCTGGAATCAGCTAGCCACCGTAACGGAGTGGCTAGGCTGGCGAATCTTTTTACCACGGCAAATGAGCGATCCATGCGACTCTAATTAGGTGAAAAAAAATCAATAGAAGTTAGTGCAAAATGTGCGTGCGTAGACTGTTGCTGTTGGAATCATCTAATTTAGATATTATCTGTTACATTTTTTAAATTGGTAAAAAAATATGGCTAAAACCTTCTCCTTTATATGGCAAGTCTTGTACTTTACTGAAAACCGCATCAAAAGGACTTGTATTATATATAGTATTATCTTACGACTAATATTCTGTTAGGTACATGAATGTTTTTAGAATCAATTACATATTTCTTAATGTCTTATACATTTTTAATTTTTATAACCGACTTCATTAATGTTTTATCATACATTGGTTTATTATTATAATAAAACTAGCTTTTTACTCGCGGCAGTTCTGTTAAGAGAGTAAATAAGATACTGTTCAGGGTGCGTATTGCGATGCAACTTCGACAGTTCAGCAGCTAGCTTTACTGTCAAATTAGTAATTCGTATTGCATTTTTTTTGTTATTAAGCTGTTATATTCATACCATTGCTGTATTATTATATTGGTAATGTATATACTGAGTGAGAATTGAACTGCCTGGAAGTTGAACGGATTAAAAGTTGGTTCGCAATACGTTCAGTTCAGTTCACTTTACATTTACAGGGTTAGAAGATAACCCTCAGTTCACTTTAACTCGTATGTATAAGTAGATAGGCAATCTTTTGTTCTTTTTATTCTCGTAACTGTATGGCAGGAGGGTGCTAGAAAGCGTCCCAGCGCGATTGTTAATTTATCACGTTGACAGCTCCTGTCTTTGCTTTCATTATTTCCTTCGTCGAGGAATGTTGGAATCAAAACGTGGCGTATTAGATTGGCATAGCGCTCGGGCGTGTTGTGTTCTTGCTCAATTCGTTCAATTTCCAGGCAGTTCATTTCCCACTCAGTGTAAACGAGTATTATCAATAAATTTACAAGTTTAAAATATACCTAATCTTAAATTTTTATCGTAACATTTTCTACTAAATAACTGCTATAGAAAATAACTTATGTATACTCAGTTGTTCCTACTGTTTTATTTTATTTTATTTTTATTATTACAGGAAAACCAGGGTTTTTAAACAGACAATATGAAAGACACTCCGTAAAAGACACTCCTTAGTTATTAGAAACGACTTGTAGTTTTATCAAGGAGCTGACTATTTATCAGTTATACATGTTTGCATTTAAAATTAGTAAAAAAAGTATACTTTTCTATGTTCTTGATAAATTTATCAACCCTTTTTTTACAAAATTGAACTTTTGAAAACTAAGTTAATAACTAATTTTAAACAAACAAGTTTTGTTCATGTTTGGCCACTATGTTTGGCACATAGTACCTTATGTATCTAAGACAGATTTTTTCCGGAACATCTGGGCTAAGAAGATAATGCGGCTGAGGATGGATTCTGTCAGACCAGTTCAAGTATCTCAATTCTTAAATATGCCCAAATTATTTTGTTTCAATGTTATTCATATGGCTGCTTGCCTTTGTAACACTTATTAGCCCAGTATAGTTTAACTTCACTTCAGCATGAATCAACTGAACTAAATGCTAAATTGAACTTATTGCTGAAATCTGTCTTACATACATTCTGTACTCACCTGGGCCTCAATTCTGCTAATTGCGTCGTCACCGAGTTGTGCATCAATTGTACAACGAGCGTGCTATTAATACACCTCGCTATTCTGACAGCGGCTGCTGTAGTGACTTAGTTGTGCTACTATAGTCGGTGGTTTTTTGACAACTAATTTGACAGCTCCTTGACATTGACAATCAATTTTTATAATTTCAATCCTATAGTACAGTAATAGCTTTTAAAATTGTTTGTCAAAAAAAATTACTAAATATTGTATCAAAATTTTCAAAAACTACAAAATATAGTTTTTGTCGAGGTGTATAGATGAGTGTAGGAACTTCAATAAGATAAAGAATTATTCACATGCACGTAATTGGATGATAGGTACCTATCCTCATTCAAATTCTGCCAAGTGGTAATCATCACCCATCCATCATCATGAAAGTAAAATAAGATAAAGTTCATCACATAAAGATCAAATACAAAAGTTTAATGTGAAATCATAGTAAAATATACGTTAATGAAAATAAATATATCAAATGCAAAATTATTTTATAATTTTATGCCCGTGAACACAGGCAACGAGAGTCACAAAAAAACATATTGGTTTTATTTTTGTCAAAGTTTGTCACTTTTTGGTCTGTCATTCCTATTTTGCACGAATTTACCCCTATTTGAAATCCACAGTTTTTTTAAATAAAATCTCCACATTTTATGAAATACAAACGACTTGCAGAGGACGCACGCAGTAATCGACGGTAAAGTGCATCCGAGGTGCCTCACTGGGACTAAGTTTTTAAAGAGAAATACCTACATACCTACTTTGTATGCAGCACTCTAACTTATGTCTAAGCCTAGGGTTCGGAGACCAAGAAGATAATTTCAATGTCGATACTTAAAGTGCTAGTACAGTAGCTATATGTAGCTGAATGAACCCTTTGTGAATGATGTGTACAGTAAACCGCGACGTGACGTGACCTACTCGTATCGACCCATTTTTATTTATAAAATAAATGTATGCTGATAAAAAGGTGCCAAGATTTATTTATTTAATCAACTATCTCCTAAAGTTAAGTGATCACAATACATGATATTGAAATCTTATTACTAAATTTTATTTCGGTTTACAGTGAACTATTTTGTTCCATTTAAAATGTACAGACTAATAGATATCGATTTATTTTATTATTCTTTCTTCTTTTACTATTCTTGTAAATGCTATAATCAAATGTTATGCTATGAAGTATGAAGAATATTTTTTACGCACAATAGGAACATGTTTTAAGAGCTAGAACTTGAAAATTTTCAGCACTGTGTTTAGTGTTTCTTTCTTGACTTGCTTTACGCCTGAAAATTAATTGGATTATTATAAAGAGTTTGACATAATTGTGTCTTATATTCTCCGAAAATAACGCATTCGTCTTCTACTTGGGAGAAACAAATCCTTTTGGAGTTGGAGCATAATGTTGAGCTTACGTAAGTACACCAGCAGTCGTAAATCATGCTCCGACTCTAAAAGAATCGGTTTCTGCAAAATAGAAAACAAATTCGTTATTTCAGCTTTGAAGTCAGATTTTTTAAGGGAGTTGAATTAATAATTACTTCATGATTTTCAGTTATTACCCATATTTCAAAAACTACTGAACCGATTTTAATTAAACTTACAAGTACCCTATGTTAAAATACACCTGACTGAACGAAAAAAGAATCACCTTGCTATGATTTCTCTTTTATAGATATCCTGAGACAAACATATAAACATACATACACTAACGAAATTCAAAGAAGATCAATATACTCAATTTTTATCAAATTCTAACGATATCATATAGATACAGCTCAAAATGGATTACCTCCTTTTTTGAAGTCGGTAAAAATCTAAGAATGTACAACGCGATACCAAAACGGTTGGTTACCTCGTCCTAGTCTGATTTTTGGCAGTACTGTATTAAAACGAATGGCTTAGAAGGTGAGATACCCAGAGCTGTTAAAATATGTTTTAAAAAGTTCAAATTAAAATGACGAAAAAAAAAAACGAAAATGGTTTAAAAAAATATATTTCTGCGTTGTTGACCCACGACTGCTGCACGTCGCTTTCTATCTCTCTTCCTCTTGCTTATGGCAGCATCTTCTCACTCACTTACTCAGATGAGTTGTTGCTTCGTTGTGGCTCCATAGCACACAGATTGTGCTACTCCCATTGCCATCTCCCTTTCTCTTGCTTGTGGACCTATCTTCTTACTCGTTTACTTTTTGAGTTTGACAATGTCATGTCTGTCATTATGTCTGGCAATGTAACTACTGTCACTCAGCATTTATATGTATAATACCTAATGCACTAGTCGTGCAAAGATACCAAAAAAAGAAGAAAAAAAAATACACAATTTTGTTAAACAATAACTTTTTCTGCAAAGTACACGATTATGTGGAAATAAATAGAATTTAATTTGTGAAAAGTCATCACATGAGTACGTTCAATGCATCGATAAGCGCATCAACGCTGTGATCAAGGAGGACCTGAAACGATTTGATAATGGATAAACCTATTTATGTAATAAATATCAATTTTACACAATATATCTAGCCTCCAAATTATTTAACGTATTAAAAACTATAAAGATTTAGGTTTATTTCCAATGAAAACGGTATGAATGGTGAGGTACTTTCCAACGCTTCTTATTAACGTCAAAGATATATAAACGTCCTTCATCATCAAATCCTCTTCGTCAGGCGCTCTAGTATTCTGCAACAAATTTATCAATGAGGATATTTATTTATATTTATTAAAGGTACATGAATCACTGATTATGTAATCTTATTACATGTAGGTACAACTTTGAGAGTAGGTCCACCTCGGGGTAGGAGATGAAGAGTAGACTCCCGTGTGAACATAAATTACATTAGAGTTTGCTGTAAACCATAATCATTAAAATATCCGTCCTAAGCTTTCTATAATGTACTTACGGTGACATAAAGACTCAAAGCGATTGCCTACATGCTTCTCAGCCTTTGGAAAGTTCTGTCCGCATCTTCCCGTTAAGCATATTATTTATTTTCAATAAAACAACAATTTTACGGATCCGTAAAATTGTTGTTTAATGTGTAATTGTGTAATGAGTATTCGCGTAAACTTCAGAACCAAATACATATTATTTTCCTTTTATTTCCATTAGGTACTTTTCTATCCTGATGTGCCTTATTTTAATAACAAATTATTGGGTATTTCGTTAGACGATTTATAATTTGATCCAAATATTTTTTAAATATCATATGACAGTAGTTGTTGAATTTATCCCATTCATACAGGAAAGGCAATGGAACAGAGCCATACAGCCTGATCTTCTTACTAATTAATTCCTTTGACCTGCAGGTTTTGGAAGGCTAAGTCTAAGGACCAACGACGTGATCTTACCGCTGCGGTCGCGGGGCCGCATAAAATTGGCGGGCTCGTGAGTTTTATTTAAAATAAAACCGCTGTCCAGCGGCAGCGGTGGGCAAACCGCGCCGTGAGTTCTTAGCACTGTTCTTAGCTTTAGCCATTTTATTACTTTGAGAAAAGAGAAAAGCTATGAGAGAGTGTCTAACTGTGGTCCATCTTTCAAATGTTTGACTTTTGAAAAAAAATTTTTAGAAACCTCAATATTATTTAAAAACCGGCAAAGTGCGAGTCAGGCCCGCGCATTGACGGTTCCGTGCCACCCTTCACTGAATTATGGGTCCACTTACTTTCACCTAACGACAAAATCACAATATTTTTTTTACTCGTACCGATCCATTTATAATTATAAAAGAAAGTATGCTAAAAAAAGGTGCCAATTTATTTATTCAATCAACTATATCTTAAAGTTAAGAGATCATCACAATACATAGATATTTCACTTCATTTATATTGAAATCTTATTACTAAATTTTATTTCGTAAAATTTTATCAAATTCTAAACGATATCATATACATACAGGTTGAAATCGATCACCTCCTTTTTTTGAAGTCGGTAAAAATCTGAGGGATGTACAACGCGATACCAAAACGGTTGGTTACCTAGACCTAGTCTGATTTATTGGTAGTACTACATTTCAAACGAATGTCTTACAAGGTCTGATATACCCAGAGCTGTTAAAATAAGCCTTAAAAAAGTACAAATCAAAATGACATGGTATAAAAAAAAAAATTCTGCGTTGTTGACCCACGACTGCTGCACGTCACTTTCTATCTCTCTTCCTCTTGCTTATGGCAGCATCTTCTCATTCACTTACTCAGATGAGTTGTTGCTTCGTTGTGGCTCCATAGCACACAGATTGTGCTACTCCCATTGCCATCTCCCTTTCTCTTGCTTGTGGACCTATCTTCTTACTCGTTTACTTTTTGAGTTTGACAATGTCATGTCTGTCATTATGTCTGGCAATGTATCTACTGTCACTGAGCATATAACTAATTCCAAATTTTGATAAACAACAACTTTTTCTGCAAAGTACACGATTATAAATATATAATGATAGATTAGAATAGTTAGATACGGGATTGCTACCATGTACCTTAATATTTATGAGCTTCCGATATTTCGGCACTGTTGCAAGCGCCATACGTTAGATAATGCAAATACGTTATTTTCTGAAAAATCATCACATGAGTACCTACGTTCAATGCATCGGAAAGCGCATCAACGCTGTGATCAAGAAGATAATATGTTTTGCTTCATTGTCAAAGCTTACCTGAAACGATTTGATAATAGAGAAACCTATTTATGTAATAAATATCAATTTTACACAATGTAACTAGCCTCCAAATTATTTGACATATTGAAAACTATCAAGATTTAGATTTATTTCCAATGAAAACAGTATGAATGCTGAGGTACTTTTCAACGCTTCCTATCAACGTCAAGGATTTATAAACGTTCTTCATCATCAACTCCTCTTCGTCAGGCAATCTAGTATTCTGCAACAAATTTATTAATGAGGAACATACATATAAGAGGAAAATCTCACATCACAATTTGTTCAAAACTTTTCAAAGGTACTGGAATCACTGATCAATCTTTTATTTTAGGGCGCGGGTGAAATCCACGTGTGGTCCCGCGGTTTAGTTGGAATAAGATTGAAAACATTGAGATAGAAAATTATATCGATGATTGAAAAACATTTTGAAAATAAATAAATAATTGTGTCATCCAACATCAATCAAAGTCATTATTTTGTCATTATGACATTTTTTTGGTACTCTTCTTGGCTCTTCTTTCCATTTTATTGGAAAAGGCAAAGGTTTAAACCATACAGCATAGACTTCAGTTGTTTATCTTCTGTAGTTGAGGTCAAAGAGGATAGAACCACTGTTGAGGTGAAAAGTGAAAGTCTTCAATGCTTCTGATACTTCAACAAAATTCAAATTTCTTCTACTGTAGTACATATGAATTTGAAGAGTGGTATAAAACATTCTTGATTCTTCAGAAGGTCCTGAAGACGGCGCGGGATGTCTTCAGGCTTTTTAAATATTTCTAATAAATCTTCAATTAGGACAAGTCTCTGCAGTGAAAATTCCATACACTCGAAAAAAATATGATGAAGAGACTGAACAGCTTGATTGCAATAGTTGCATGATGGGGAGGAAATCATGTTCATCCTATGCAGGTGTTCATTGAACCGGCAATGCCCAATTCTCAATCGTGAAATATATGAGTAAAATCTTCTACTTTTGTATGTACCTTTTCTAAACCAGGGCGCTCTTATAGAATCGTTTATTTCCTTATACCATGCTCCTTTAACTACCAGCGTCTCTTGCCAATGCTCTTTCCACTTCACAGGCAAAGATTCTTTGAAGAGGGTTATGCAGTCCGAATGCGGCAGTTTAATCTTTTTGGCTGGAACTACTAGATCCGAAGTACTGGTTATAATCTTGGCAAAAGTATCTGCCTCCTCATTGCCAGCCACCCCGATGTGCGAAGGTGTCCAAAATAAGATAATGTCTTTACCTTTATTCATCAAGTCAAAATATTTTGATCTAATTTCAAAGCCAAGATGATTTTCAAAGTGTCATTATGACAATAGTAGTAGTTGAGTTTATCCCTTTAAAGGGAAAGGCAATGGAACAGAGCCATACAGCCTGATCTTGGTTTCCATTTTAGGGTTCCGTAGCCGAATGGCAAAAACGGAACCCTTATAGTTTTGTCAAGTCTGTCTGTCTGTCTGTCTGTCCGTCCGTATGTCACAGCCACTTTATTCTGAAACTATTAGCATCACACAGCTGAAGCTGAGCTTGTTCACCGCTTTCCGATTAAGGTACAAAAAGTAAGAAAAAATGATATTCAAGGGGGGGCTCCCATACGAAACTAAAAGCAAAAAATTTTTTTTACTCTAACCTATGAGTGTGGGGTGTCTATAGATAGGTCTTTAAAAATGATGTTGAGGTTTCTAAGACCATTTTTTCAAAAAGTCTAAGGTTTGAGATATAGACGCTTCTATGATGTAGATCTCAACAAAAACTTGCAACAAAAATTAAACCAGTAGTTTTTGAGATATAGCACATCTTCAACAACCGCAAACATAACTTTATTCTTCATACAAACACTATGAAAAACAAAGTTATATTTGCGGTCAACAAAATATTGTAGTATTTTGGGTAAGTGGAAGTAAGAATCCCTAATTCAGTTAAAGTTGGCACGGAACCCTTAGTGCGCGAGTCTGACTTGCACTTGGCCGGTTTTATTTTGAACTGCAGGATGACATTTGGGAATGTCGGTTAAACTAATGAGTTATAAATACCGTTGAAATAACGTTATTTATTTAAGCATGAAAAATATTTATTCAATAATAGAGAGGTACTCGTTTGGTAGTCTTTATTTCGCTTATTCGAATGCATCGCAATATGAATTATCAAATTTATAGATCAATGCAAGTTTTGTAAATGAAACCTTTTTTGCTATTTAATATAGGTATGGAATCCATTATTATCAATATTGTAACATGGTACCTTTACTTGGCAACACTGATCCGGACTGACGTGCCCGTGTCACTCAGTGTCACTTTTCAATGATGTGTTACAATAGCACTACTGTAGTCCAACGCATGTCCAACAGTAGATGCCGAAATAGGGGAATTGAGGCCCTGAGTTCAGTAAATAATAGTGCGTGTAGGTAGTCTTTATTCAAAACAAATATTGTTGACAGTGTAACAGAATGTCGGGTGTTATTTTCCTCTTTCCGCCCCTAACGTGTTCCGGGAAATACTAGCCGCCTACGCAACACGAAATGGCTATGTTGCGGTACAAATATTAAATTGTACACGATTGGAAGTTGGCGCGTGTAAGACATTGTTTCTATTTACACTTCCTTATGATGGCCTTGATTGACAAGCGAATTTTCGTGATATTTAAAAAAAAAGGAATTACGGTAATCATTGTTGTTTCAGTCAATTTCATAATTTTATAAAAAATAAATAAATAAAAATAAACTTTAAAACAGACAACAAGTGGCGTAGAGGGCTATACTCGGTGTTTCTCTCTCAGAAGATCGAATCAATAATAAGGATATAATAAGAACTAAGGTAACGAACATAGCCCTGCGAATCAATAAGATAAAGCAAAAGTACCACGACCACCGATGGCCGTTGGGGACAAGAAAAGAAAAGTTCTAGATTGGAGACCCTCGCAGGATCACATTGGATGTAGACCGGTCACAATGTGGAAAACCGTGGAGGAGGCCTATGTTCAGCAGTAGCCGACATTTGGCTAATAATGATATATGATGATGAATCATTTTAAGAATAGTATCAAATTGGCGGAAAGTGAAGCGGATATCACATTCAATAAAAATCTTCACTACGTAAAATGTTTGTTTATACAAAATCGCCATTGCTCATTATAGTGTATCCAGAAAAAAATCCGGATCCAACTTCTTTAACCTCTATTTATTTTATTGTCTTGAAATTTGTGGCTATTCTTGGCAAAGCCCGAAGAAGCACTGTGATTGGAGCATGGTTATATCATAGACAAGTTTAGAACTATCTCGCCAACTCGTCGGGAGCGGCACTTTTCAGCAAGTTGTCGTCGGCAGCTCCACACTGTTACGGCAAACAAGGTCCAAGAGTTACCAATCCAATGACACTTCGTTGAGACTTTATTACAACACCATCAAGTGTCACCTCTATTCTTAACCTCCAGAAATAAAGTCCATATTCGTGCGAGATTCTTCGTACGGGTTATCGAGAAGAGATACTGAAACAGGCAGAAATCTAGTTACACCACTAACACCCTGAGCCAAGATTCTAATGCAGTTCACATTCGTAAAAGTTCACCTATTAAATTTTCTTTATAAGCAGTTTTGGCTTTCTTAGGGTCACGATTTATTCCGTGCGGTACCTACTTGTTTACAAGTGGATATATACTTGTTTTTTTGGTAAAACGGCGAAACTCGTAGTCGAATTACCACACGAAACATTTTCAAATCATCAATCGAACTCGATTTGATAGGATTTTTTTTTAAATGCAACCTACATGGGATTTAAAGCTCTGAACTCTAAAGTTTTAAAAATAGAATCAGTATTTGCAAGAAAGCACTTTCAACCGAATAATCGAGTGCAGGAGAATCTAAATTGACACCGACGCGCTTTAGCATCCGGAGGCACATAGGTAAATTGTATTTATTAATCTTAATGTCGGAATAATGGATAGCTTAATATATGAGAACGTGCTAAAGAGCATAGTAGGTAAGTACTTTATCCACGAACTTGACTTAGAAATCTTTTCTTGATTCTCATGATCGCAGATTTTTTGAGCTTTTTTTTAAGTCTTTGCTAGATCTTACTCGAAACAAATCGTGTGTCGATATAAGAGCAAAAAGTGAGGCAATGAAAAACGTAGATACCTTATTATTATAAAAAAAACACTTTATTAATTGCATCTGTCGCTATCCTAATAGCATTCAATATGTAAAAATAACAACGATAGTAGCAAAATGTTTATCCATACAAATCTACATTAAGCTGAACCACTAAATAAACTTTCCAAATACGTATAGAAGTGACATCAACTAACAGGAAGCAGGAAGTACTGATTTATTTGCACAGTCCTACGTGAATGGCACCCAAACATTTGTCATTTGTTAAACAAAAGCCTCGGATTTTCATGCAGTTTTTACTTGTGAAGCGTATAAAGAAAGTTTAGTATGGTCGAGTTTTAAACGAAAATTGCTTGAACACACGACACAAAAACAAAAAACGACGCGAGGCGCAAGAGATTTCGGCTCTTAAGGTGGTTAAGATCTAGAGGTCGAGAGAATAGTGGAAACGCGTAAAGAATGTAAAAATCTCGACCGGCAAAAGCGCTAGCTCATAAATATGATGATGATGATGAAGGTTAGGTTAGGTTCTGCCAGTGTGAAGCTGGGGACTTGCCGTTTCTTATTATTGTATAGTTTCGTTCATAGTTATTTGAACTATGAAGCAGGGCAAGCAAGTTGTGTATTAAATTGATCAGCGGTTTGCGAGCTTCCGAGATGATCAAAGTTCAGATTTTAGCGAAATGCTTGCGGTAAATAGTTTTAAACTGGACCCCGTTAAAGTTACGAGTACTTAAGTTTACAACTATATAAGTAGTTACTGCCTAATTTTCAGAACTTTTAAACCTTTACAAAGTAAAATAACAAGTTTGTTTATTTACAAGAGATTTAACGACTTCAAGCTTTTAGATAATTAATACAATCAGGCGTTACTTTGCGGAAATCCATTATGAGTAAAATTTTATAAAATTATTATGTTTTAAATTTCCGCTAAGCGACACCGGCGCAGGCAACTAACAGCACAAACCTTCACCGCGTTGAGTATTAGTTCAGGCAAATGCAGGATGCACCACCCGCCCGCCCTCAATACGCATGCGGCACAGCCAATGCAATTATAATTACCCAACACCAACGTGCAAAAACCTCGACATGTTTCGCTACTACACGTGGCATCTTCAGGAGATATTGTCACCTCGTTAGAACACGGACGAGTCGTCTGTGCTCTGCCAAAAACAGACTGACAAAATCTGGGGTAGTGCATCCTGCATTTGCCTGAACTAATACTCAACTTGATATCAAGTTATGTTTCCGTTTGTATGTTATGTTATGTTTCTTCACTCAATTTCAGCTACAAACTTCATATTTTAATTGCTTCTTTTCCTATAAATGTGCAAAACGTGTAAGCGCATTATTTCTAAATGATTTGATGACCTGTTTCTCAAGGTTCTAATAAGTAACCAGTTACGGTATCTGTCCATTACTACATCTATCTATCTATACATATAATAAGACTGTAAAAGATCGATTTCTGTACATTGAAGATTTTTATGAAAAAATGTTACAGGGGGTCTTAATTACCGTAATAGAAGCCAAAACAACAATTTTTAAAATTTTTGTCTGTCTGTCTGTCTGTCTGTCTGTCTGTTTGTCCGGGCTAATCTCAGAATCTACTGGACCGATTTTGATGGGGCTTTTTTTATTTGACTCAGCATCACTTAGAGAGTAAACTAGGATAGAAATAATCACGCCAATAGACTTAGGGGGTAGGCAGAAAATATATATATATAAAAGAAAGTCGTGTTTGTTACAACACTTATAACTTGAGAACGGCTGAACTGATTTGGCTGAAAGTTGGTGGGGTGGTAGCTTAGAATCAGGAAAAGCATATAGGATACTTTTTGTCCCGCTAGACGGGGCCGGGGCTGGGGTAGCACGGGACCGGGACGAAACGGTGGGGAGGTAGCTTAGTACCAGGAGAAGGACATAAGATACTGCATATAGGATACTTTTTGTCCCGCTAGACGGGGCCGGGGCTGGGGTAGCACGGGACCGGGACGAAACGGTGGGGAGGTAGCTTAGTACCAGGAGAAGGACATAGGATACTTTTTATCCCGTTCGATGGGGCCGGGGCTAAGGCGGGACGGGGCCGAGGCGAAACAATTTAAAATAAATGTGGGTGGAAATGAATCTGTAAAGTGTTTTAATTCAATGTGTAGTGTTTCCTCCATATTGGTTTGTATAAATTAAATGAATATTTGGTACTTTATGGTACTTGCCAAAGTATAACAAAACAGTGCCATGAAAAAAATTATATTTAGATCCATTTTTTCCACACAACAAAGTAAAATGTTAGTAAAGTAGTAGTTTTTTATGTGGCAAAGTAGTAGTTAAAAGTAAAGTAACCATATTATCCTATCAAACAAAGGAATTCCTAATCGAAATACAATTTGTGAACGTCCAAATAATCGGTATGGTCATAATAATTGATCACCTTTGATGTACCTACTACTTGCTTCTTATTGTTGTAATATGGCCAATTTTAATGATAAGTGAGTACTAAAATGTACTATATAAATACTTAATATCTTGCGTACTTATAAGTACTTATACTTAAGTATCTTATTTGTAAAATCATAAGCCTATAAATTAAAAATTCTATCCAAAGTCACTATTCCACGCGGACGAAGTCGCGGGCACAGCTAGTACGAAATAATTTTCGTCATTAAATTTTTTCCTGGTCAGTTGTTTGTTAAATTATTTGTTGTTTAGTGCTTATTTGTCGATGGTGAAACAGGCCCAAAAGTGACAGCTGCGCAAAAGCATTATTTTGCTATCGGCAAACAGACAGACTTCCAATAAATGACATTACTCGTCTCCGTTCTGCATCCTAATTCCGTATTCAGCTCGCGTTTTGAGTTACCGCGACGTCGTTAAAAAGTCAATAAAACACTCAAAATGCGTTTCTATTTTTCTCAAGAGACAGGGAATACATAGCTTGTTTACTAAGAAGAATTACTTAACACAACTAATTGGGTATTACATTTTCTAGAAAACCATAATTAATTGCATTTGTTATTACGTATGAGAATAAATCCAAGCAAAAAATGTGTTGCAACTTGATGAAAAGATAATGACGTATTCCTTGAAATTTGAATGGCGAATTTGCAATAATTGTATGCGTTGATGCAAAGTGCAAGAAATTTGTTCGTGGTTCCAAACGCTGGGAATGTAGTATAATGGCCTTAAGTGACTATTCCAGCCGCATGTAGACACTCCTGTTAATGGTTATTTGTGAATTATGTATTTTTAATGAAAACATATTTTCTTAAACATACAGTGTTAATTATTGTTAGTTAACTGTACCTTGATCACGAAGAACTAAAGTATACGTAAGCATATCGAGAAATGTCAATTCGTATGGAAATTGGACTAGCGCCCCTCGCGCATGGCGGTGCGTAAAGAAATCACTTTTTAATATGGATTTTGACATTTCTCGATACGTTTACGCATTCGATAGTTTTTCGTGATAACGGTACTGGATGTGTTGTGATTACCTACCGAAAAGCTAGCAAAGTCACTTCGTATCCACGACGTAAGGTGGGTTAAAATAGTCAGACTGTACTGCTCAAAGCTATTTTTGGAACACTCGTACATAAATAAAGTTGCGATCGACAGGGCGCGGACGTCTGCTGAAAGCCTTTACCGATTTCGTAGTACTTCAACGGAAATTAAGCGTCGCAGGCTTATACTTTCAGAGGCAGCCATGACAATTTAATCACACATTTTTCTGACGCAACATCATGAGACATAACATTTATTTACGTACATACTACATTTGCGTCACAGTTATGGGTACAAAACAAAATGATATTCGTCTATCGATGTCACCGTCGCATTACCAGTTTTATGAGTTAAAATCGCTTGCACTGCGCGTAGTCTTTTGTTTGAAGTGACGCCCGTTTTTGTGGTTTTGGTTTGAAAGTGGTAAGACGGCAGAGATTTCGACGCCACTATAAGGGTCACCACCGCCTAACCACCTTAAGAGACAAAACCGATTGCACATCGCTTCGACTTCTGTTTGAAGTGATGCCCACTTTTGTGATTTCGTTTGAAAGTGGTAATGCGGCTGAGGCCTCGACGCCACTATTAGGGTCACCGCCGCCTTACCACCTTAAGAGACAAAATCGCTTGCACCTCGCTACGTCTTTTGTTTAAAGTGACGACCGTTTTTTTATTTTCATTTGAAAAGTTAAGGCACTGAAGACCTCGTCAGAATAATTTCTAAAACCTGGAAGATTGATATTCTCGGTTTTATAAATATATGGTCCATATATTACGGAAACCTAGCAAGGTGCAATCTCTCGGGAGATTTTTCTCGAGGTTCGCGTAAAATTTTCTGTGCTCGGTAAATGGAGTTTAAGTTTCAAAGGAGCATGTATGCTTTATGTCTATCGGAAACCTCATGAGGAATCTCGTAATAAATATGCCTGCGCTGGAAGTCTGAAGCAAGATTTTTGACATTTTGCTCAGACAATTTAAATATTCAGATTTTCTGCTGCATCGAATATCCTTTTAACTTACGTAGCTAAATCTTTATAAATCTTTAAAAATATTCGTATTTTTTTTAGCTTGATTCAAACATTCTTTTCAATCAATAAATACACGAAAACACCAATTTTGCTTCAACATTTTTCGAGCGCCACCTGGTGGTTATACAGGGAACTATGTCGAGACTTCCGCGCCTGGGGAAAGGATGCCCGTATAAAATGAAATGTCTAGGGCCGATAAGCATGTGTATGTAGAAGGGTTTCTACATTGATGCAAAGGACACCTAAATACCAAAAGTGTTTCAGCGATAGTAACTACTTTATAATTAGTTCTGGTTAGCGTTATCCGTCTTATATTTTATGTGAAATGATGTTCCTTTTTTAAAATATTCGTTAGTGCTTAGGCCGGAGTAAAACAAAAGTCTTACAAATGACAGATTTCGTTTTGATACTCGTAGTTAACAATAAGTTTAACAAAATTCTATTTTTAATAGGGTGAGCTCGGCCGCCGCTTCGGCAGAATGATTCAGGAATCCGCGGCGTTTATGATTTATTTATTTCATAATTTTTCCCAATATTTAGTGTAAAAGCTTACATTTCACTTGTTATTTATAATAACGAGGCAGAGAAAGATATTAGTAATTGCTTATGCCTAGCAAATATTAGTCATGTCAAGATCACGATATATGTTTTTTGAAAGCTCCGAGTAGTATTTTATTTTCTTTATGTCCGAAGTAAGCACATGACATCATAAACATTAGACAAAGCGTCAACTGTGCATATTCAGCTATGCCACACATGGATTGCATTAGCATTGCTATATGCTTCAATTTATGTGAAACCCCTGAACTCTTGGTGTCATTCGATACCTCGTTACGAGAGAAATGTCGTTAATGAATGGCTTTGGAAATAGAAATGCCACGCAATTCAATACTTCAATGACTTTATGATATAGACACTATAAGCTACCTTGTTAATTATTTAACCTTTGCACTATAATTATAAAATTTTAATAATAAATAATTTTGTTAATCATTGTAATTAGCATGTATTTATCTAACTAAACTAATAAATGCAACTATTTAATTTTGTATGAGTCAGTGTTGTGCACGAAAAGCAGTTCTTAGGTACTAATTAATAATTTGACGCATACGTAAAAGGATTATGGAGTAGCAATTAGTTATGGCAATGTAATAAATAAGAAAATGGAATAAACTTTAGTCAAATAGGTTTCAAATATGTGGAGACTACACAATATTATACTTCTTAGTCATCATCATATTTTCCATAAAAACTCTAAAGTTTCCATAAAAACTCTAAAGATTTTCCATAAAAACTCTAAAGTAGGTAATATTTTATGGTGTGGTGGTTTCCCTCTTGCCTTTCACACTGCAGTTTAAAAACCTTCGGTTTATGCCTCTAAATGCCTAGTCAAAGGCCTTTCCTGATATACCTACGATATAACTGCCTCGGTGGCGCAGCGGTGAGAGGGTCGCATTTTAAAGCGACGGCTGCGCCAGAGGTCCTGGGTTCAATTCCCGGGTCGGGCCAAAAATATATACCTGGGTTTTTCTATTTAGAAATTCTCAGGTAAGCCCGGAGTTTGGAAGTTGGCGGTGTTTCACCCCCGTGCCTCGGAAAGCACGTAAAGCCGTTCATGTCAGATTGCTGTCCCATCGGACTATGAGAGTGAAAGGAATAGAGAGTGCACCTGTGTTTGCGCACACACTTGTGCACTATAATATGTCCCGCGCAGTCGGTTAGTCGTTGTGACTGGCCACCGAAGTCGAAATCGGCTAGGGGGACTATTATTATTATTGTATTCAGTCTACCGCCAGTACTGATGTTGCTGCTAGCGCAGGAGATCGCTTACAAATTACATTCTGGTAATTCTGGCGCTGTTTGGTCGGGGACTGCTCATTTAACACACTCGCAGATAACCACCATATCTGGCAGTCGTTGACTTTCCGCCACCTGTGACCCCGCTGTTAATAGTTCTTAGTCATGAGAATAAAATGAGGGAAAGATGTAAGCAACTCTGTGAATTGGTTTTTCATAACAAAGAAACAAAACTTTAAAAAAAAATACGTTCAGAAAATGGACAAGAAATAATCTGTCCTGTGGAATTTCCAATTTATTTATACGAAGTTCGTATAAACGGGAGGGAATGTAATTTGTTTTCAACCGGATTGTAATCTTTCTGTCGTGTCTTCGTGTGAAGTTGTTCGTTATTTGCATGCATATTGTATTTATTTATAACAGCTTTAACTCGTCAAGTATGTGTAAACGAGACACAATAGAAATTCCATTATTATGCGACTCCCGGCAGTCGTTTGATACCTGACTGATTAAGGTGAGTATACACTAGAAGACCACAAAAATGTTATTTAATGTTCATATGAATGAAGTGAATGCTGGACATTGTTTTCGACGTATGCTTCTTTCGACTGAGCATTTACTCTTAACTAGTCTTTCTATTCGTATACTTTGGTCTATTTTGGACCAATTTTTTTTCCCATACTTGCGTTCGTGCCATTGCAAAATTAATATTATAATTTAATAAGCTCATTGAGTTTAGGTCTATCTGTAACAAAACATAGAGTGCCATGCTAGAAGTGTGAATGAAGTAAATTAAAACCAGCGAATGTGTGATGTTCTGTAACTAGTAAATGCTTAATATGTTTATACTTTAGGTAAACCGCTTCATTGGGTATACCATTTTAAAGGTGAAACGGGTGTTTCCGCGCCGCCCGCACCCCTCGCGCAATCCGCTCTCGCCTCCCTGCGCGCCCCTGTGCCCATCACGCGAGGTCTCAATTTCGCGGTCTACCTAATAGTCTATCTTTATTCACCTTTACTTGCCTTGTTCAGTTGCTTTGTACCAGTTATAATTCCATTGTCTTTAATAAAAAAACATACCTACTCTTACTAATCTGTGAAAAAAAAGCTCTTTCGAACTAACTTTGTTTTTTCTGACTACAAATGAAATATCGTGAGTAAGAAATTAAAACGATCAGTTTTCAACTTTCGTACTCATTTTCTACTATGAAATAATAGCCTCATTAAAATGAATCAAACTTTGTGAAAGACTGGAAATTTCTAACCTAGCAGGTACCTACTTAAGTACTAGTTAGATAGTAAAACTATTTATTTACTAGCTTTTGCCCGCGACTTCGTTCGCGTGGACTTCAGGTTCGTCCCGTCTAGTAGCGCAAAAAATGTGTTTTTTTACGACCTCACATTAGAAACCTCAAAAATTGTAGCCTATATGTTATTCTGATGTATAAGCTATATTGTGGTAAAGTTTCATTCAAATCCATTCAGTAGTTTTTACGTGAAAGAGTAACAAACATCCATACATCAGTACATCCATACATCCATACATCCATACATCCATACTTACAAACTTTCGCCTTTATAATAGTAGTAGGATATATATATAGTAGGATCATTCATTTTAATTAAGTAATCATTCTGCATGGTGGTCTTATCCTGTTCTCTAGCTAGAATCTTGAGCATAGCAAAATATTACTAGAGTTTATTTATTTATATTATATCTATTTGTTACTGCACGAATTGATATTAACATTCTACTGCATGCAGTGTAGATGACACTGCATGCAGTTGTGTTTTATCTATTTAAAATAATGTATATATCATTTTATATTTTTAAACGACTCACTTGTAACGTGCACGAGTATGTAAACGTTTATTCCGTTGGAGTGCACTATAAAAATAGAAATAACCGTCATGTTTGCTCGCTAACAAGCAACTCCTCATTATCGGTGGCAATGGGAGTCCATGGTCGGATTATTTGCTTTGTGCTAAACGAGGAGCCTTCAACTATTTGCTGCCTGTCAATAGACTAGTGACTGCATTGAGTGATTGTGTTCCATTTCGAACTGACTGATACATTGAAATACGGGAACGCCCTTGAATTAATTTTTTTTCAATGTAGCAAAGTACGAGTACTTTTTTTGGTTTTACTGCGTGCACGATAGTCAACTTATGGTGGAAAATCGATACCATTGGTTTAATAATTATATTTGTGGTACCTTTTCCAATGGTCTTTAAAACAGCCACTCTGTCAATTGATTAAGATACATTTTGTTCAAAATATGCACAGTCGTAATTATTCAACCGCTAGTAACGACTTTTAAGCCCTAGCTGTGTTAACTCATTGTTAATTTAATTTTACCAGAGGTTGGATTTTTACGAATGTGCATGTTTTGAAGAAGAAATACCATAACCAAATATCAGAATGGCTATTTTAACGACTATTGGTTTTTGTTTTCAAAACAAACAAATTTTCAACCGCTGGTAACGACATTAAACCATTACTTGAGTTTTACTATCGCTCACGCAACCGGGTTTGTCATAGTTTTTTAATCAAAAATCGACACAGCCGTTCTCGAGTTATAAATGGTACGTAACTAGCACAACTTTATATAGATCATCCAAATATAACATCCTTATAAGCAGCACCTTTCGTATCTTTAGAAAATGACGTGATATTTATATTTTATTCGGGTCATTAATAAGACCTTAAGTGACACAATCAATATTCTTTTTATAGGACGTTGTCAGGCAATCAATAATGTCAATTCATTAATCCAGGCGGTTGTCAAGAGAGCCTTTTCAGCTTTTGTGAGTGTAAGTCCAATGCGTGTAATGAAACCACTTCAGGCGCGGTAGTCTGGACCATTTTTACCTGTCAAAAACCTAACACAATATCGTGGTTTCATGTTCTTATTGATTGAGAAGAATTATTGATTTAAATTAAAACATTTTATTTACATAGCTCAAAATGCTGTTGATGCGACAGAAAATCAGTTGATGACATTCGTTATTAAAATAAAGTGCCATGTTATATGTTAAAGCGAGCAGTTTTCTCTTAGGTACTACAAAATATCAATATGCAATATCCAGTGTTTTCGTTAAAAGCTATTTCCGAACCAGAAAACCCGTTATATATTGGTAAATTTCTAGTTTCCGACAGTTCACGCTCAGAGGGAAAATCACTTGTTCGAGTAAAACACTCGTATAAAGCAATTAAAAAATATTGGATCGTTAGCAAAATTTTATGTTCGACTTTGTTAAGCAACATGTGATATTAATTATTAAGCATATTTAAGAGGGAGGCCAGAATGAATTGATTTTTCTCACATTGACAGGCTCTTTATATGACTAACGACTAACTAACTACCTAATAACTAACTAATGACTAACTGCCTCGGTGGCGCAGCGGTGAGGGGGTCGCATTTTAAGCGACGGCCAGTAGCCAGTAACGTTAAACATACGAAGTGACGTTCCATATTTGAATTATTCGTTGATTATTGCTTATACGTTAATGGTGAAACAGGCTCATAATCTAATTATTGCAAAAAATACTCTAGTAATGACTTAGGCACAAACTAATGAGCTTTTCCATGTACGCAATTTCATTTTATAAATGTATCTGTAGAATATGTACCATCGTTTTATTTCGAGTTGCGAAACCTACTCAACTTTTCTCAGAACTATTCTCGCCAAACTCGAGTTTCGGAGCACACAAACTTTGTCATCTCGTCCGTACCTAATCCTAATCAAGAGAACTCACACAAACTCGGGCGTTCGATGTCTTTTCGTTTCTATTTGGGTCTCAGAAGGCCTACTACGAAAAACGAAACCCGTCAAAACGATAATCGTTTTGCGGATCCGAAGCATTACGTAGTAGGATTCCATACTAAAAATGTTTCGGATCCGAAAAACTATAATCGTATTGACGGATTTCGTTTTCGTAGTAGACCTCCAGTTCCGAAGATAGTCGTGTATTTTGTGTGTCGACATCAGAATTTCTAGACTGGCTGAACTATTCATAGAGGAGAGTCTCGGTCTGGGTGTCCACGGAAGACCAGCGTCGTGGCATTCCTAAAATGCTACGACAAATGCTGAGTGGCCCGCCCTTTCAGTATCTTCTTTATGTGTATTAAATATAAGTATCTCTCTATTGTTAATTATGATACTGAATAAACATGTTTTCTTTCTTTCTTTCTTTCTTATCATACCGTACGTTTTGAACTGTCAAATAAATACGATTGTTTTAAAATTCCATAAGGTTGCAATAATAACTATAGTAAGTCGCATTAGTGCAAAGGCACAGAATATATAATAGTACTGCAAAGGTGTGTTTAGAAATATTTTCAGATCTGTATGACTGAACTCACTATGGAAACAAAATCTAAAAAGGCACTCTTAACGCTACGTCAATATAGATCCGAGAGTACAGTGTTTATCAACTTCGTATCTGCTTTTATTCAGCTTTTAGATGTTGGCAAAGTAACAATGAGTTATAATTATCTACACGTCTGGAATAGGCTCCTTATATTTTAACATGTAATACAATTTAAAACAGTTAGTTGGTCTTCAATACGGTAGATTAGTACTTAAATATCTCTATTTTCTTAAGCGGTAAATTCATTACTTTACTTAAAATTGATCTACTTTCTATGTAAAAATTACGTAATGTACTTATGTGCTGGAAGTTTAGTATTTCAACATTGAACAGCAAAAAATGGCGGGACTGAAAGTCTTATCCTACATAGCGACTTGGCCACTCTAGTGTGGCCGAAAATATATACGACCCGTTTAGATCGCCCGATAGGGAAACTCATTTTCGCCACAGTCTCTAAATGTCATACCATATTAGATTGTAAAGCCATCGCAGTTAGGGGCAGAATTGTCTGGTATTTTGAAATATGACTGTCGGCTATACTATTGTTGTAGGGTCGCAATAATGAGCTATCTTCTCGTCGTAAATCTTCAACTGAAGCATATGCCGATGTTTTATCTTGTTTATGTTTTGTATGGAGTTTACTCGAATTTCCAAACCAGCTTTTGTTTAGATTGGAGATACATGAAGATATATGGATGGGTATTCTAACGTTGCGTTGGTTTTCAGTTAACGATAAAATATATGATACCAAGCAATCCCAGAACAATGTGTATCCAATAGAAATAATTGTCCTATAACAAGCAATTCCAATGACCGCCCGCCTCATTGGTCAGTCATAACGATAACCGTTAACGTTATTGCCCAAATCGTTGTCGCGGCAACGATCCCGTTATTACGGCTAATCATAGCTCGTTGACTACTGGAGTGTGTAACAATATGAGACGTGAGTATTAGCTGTGCTATATTCCAATTAACGTCATATTCATTGTTGTTACAAGTATTCAGTATTAATATAGAGTATAATAGTAATACATATAAATACTTTTCGCTTCACTAGCTCGCAACGTTCGATTACACGTCACATAATTGAAGTAAAATGACAAATATTAGCTCACGGGCCGTAAAATTGTATGAAAATTCTTTACGGCCCATGTTGTGTAATGACGTGGTTTGAATTTGGAACACGAGCTCGTAAACGTGGCAGTGTGCGAGAGATTGCACCAAAGTGGTCATAATTCGAAAATCGAGATGGCCCTGCTCCGATAAAAAGAAAAAAAAGTGTGTAAATACTTAGTGACTTGACTGTATGACACTGCACACCATATTTCAGTGCCTTTTTTCCGTGGATTAAAAAAAGTAAATTGTCATTGTTTTGAAAATATGTAAATAGTGTGTTTATAGGTTATAGTTATAAGTTATTAATTAATCTCAATGATTTGTCTTTGTGAATTTTACGGCCCGTAAGCTGAGATGGGTCATTTTACTTCAACATTATGTAACGTGCAATCGAACGTTTGCGAGCTAGTGAATCGAAAATTATATTAATGTAACACCTACATACACGGTGGAATATTATTTGTAACCTTGCATATACTTTCATTATTTATTATACGTACTACCAAAAAGTGTAATATTAAATATTTGAGAGTAATTGTTTCACGGCTTACTAACTGAAGCTGTTATTAGAATTATGTAATTGAAATACATCAGTTGATTTGTACCTTTAACGACTGTTGTTTTACTCTACAAATATCTAATAAAAATTCCGAAGGATGTCTGTAGGTTAGCAAAAATACGAAGTGCTTAGCGATATTAACGTCATTATTCAAATTGTTATTATTTTCATTTGTAGTTGGATTATTGGAGAATTTTCGCATCATAACTTTAAGTTGGACTTGGCAAAAATATCCATTATAGAGAGTAGGGGATACAAAAGATTCTAGAGGAATGTGATTTACATAAAATGGTAAATGCACCGTTTAAGAACAAAAACAAAGCAAAATGCCCTGTCAAAACATTATCCAGCTATTGCGACTTCAAATGCTGTATTTTTGAGTGAACCCTCCACAATATCCCGTTTCAGAAAGTAATTGTGTTTTATAAATTTAATGAATTTAGTAAATTTTCCGTTGTTATTTATATGCTTGAAACATGTAAACAATTTAAAATATCTGTTTCATCATAAAATGAGTTTGACGTTCCTTGTAAGTAATCTTTTGTTTGGAATAAAATAAAGAACTATGATGATCATCATCATCATCATATTCTGGAAACCTATAATTTGTACATTCAATAACTTGATTAAGTATGAGCTTTTTCTCTGTGTAGGATGATTACGTACCTATGTCTGCGAAAATTGTACAATTTCGCAAATATACCTATTTTTTGTAGTAGGTAGTATAATATCATCCACTCATAACAGTTTATTTTCTAGTAACACTATCTCTATTGTAGTACATAAAAGCGTCTTTCGAATCCATTCGCGCTGTGAAAATTTGTTACAATCATTAGTTGAGGTCTTTGTTCGCCTTTCGTAGAAATTGGTGACTAATTTATTTAGGACTTTAGAAACGGCTTTCGTTCCATTTAGAACAGAACTAGTCCTTCGCGACATTGTGTGTGACCTAGTTTCAGTAGAAAAGTAAAGAGATTTATAAACTTTCAACGTAGGTTCTTGAACGTGGGAAACCTAATCTAAAAAGTCACTTCACAAAATATATAATAGTACTAGTCACGTTTCAAAAACCTATGTAGAATAAGCTTGCGTATTACTTACGTACCTACGAGGTATCTCAATGTTACACAAAACTTTTCTGAAAATTGATTCCTTATAATGGCCTAATGAACTAAGGTAACGGACATAGCCCTGCGAATCAGTAAGCTTAAGTGGCAGTGGGCAGGGCACATAGCGCGAAGAACTGATGGCCTTTGGGGCAGAAAAGTTCTAGATTGGAGACCCTTCGACCAAAGGCGCAGCGTAGGACGTCCGCCGACAAGATGGACAAACGACCTTGTGAAGATCGCAGGATCGCACTGGATGCAGACCGCTCACAACCGGTCGTTGTGGAAAGCCATGGGGGAGGCCTATGTTCAGCAGTGGACGTCCTTCGGCTGATAATGATGATGATGATGATGAATGGCTTAATTGAGACGGATTGTCATTTAATTTGAAATGAAACCATTTGAAGGAATGATGAAACCATTTGAATGAATGAAGTGGTATCCTACACTATCATTAATACCTATCCAAGCACAGTCTTACGTATATTGCTACAAAATAACGATACTTTAGAATAACCCGGAAATATTTTATCAGAATTACACTGGTTTGTCCATTAATTTCAGTTTCTCTGAATGTGACAGATATTGTTGGGCTGTGCAGTAAAATAGCACCGGCATAAAGAGCGGCCAAATTGAAAAAAAATATTAGCCGTGGAAGATTGTAGAGAGATTTACAGGTGCCTGTATTTCATTACAAAAACCAGGAAGAGAAACCTCCAACCTTAATCTCGCTTGCGTTTATAAACGTAAATTAAACGATATATCTTTACTATCTTTCCGTAATGTTTGTTTGATGCGATGAAATTTTTTATTAGCCGAGCGTTCAAAAGCCCAAAAAAACAAAATGCTTTTAACAACGATGAGATTAAAAAATATATGCTCTGTTGCCACAATATCCTATTACTTTATTTTTCAACATTCTGACTAATTTTGAAAGAAAGAAAGAAAAATATTCTATTGGCACACAATGGGATAAATAAAAAATAAAAAAGCGTACCACGACACTGATTTTCAGCAAGCATCTTAAACTGGAAAAATAACAAAGACTTTGATATCTGGTTACATAAAAAAGTAGCTAACGGAATTAAAACTCAATATGCGATTAATTTGAATCTCACAAAATATACCAGTTCAACTTTGAGGGTATCTCAGGGATGAAAAGTCAGAATCGAAATATTCCCATGGACCCCGCCATCTGAATCCAATTATAGGAGGGCCAGGATCCCATAGGCCCATGGGATTACTAGGGCTACACCAATTTAGACCCCGAAATAGACTATGCAGTAAAAAGGACACAGCTCGTCTACAAATGTCATGATAAGATTCAATTAATGGTAAGCTACAGATTTTAGCAATATTTTAGTTGGTTTTTACAATATTTTTAACACTCACAGTGTCATATTTTATTCTTAAAAGATGAAATATGAAACCAAAAATTGCGCACGGGCGGGACTCGAACCAGCATCTTTCTGGCTAACCGGACCAACTGCTCTTCCAATTGAGCTACCGTGCTGTCGGTCCGACCGCGCGAAATTCTTGGTCTCATTGATACGTCACGGGATTACGGCGGGATTGAACCAGCATCTTTCTGGACTTTTCGAATCCCGCCCGTGCGCAATTTTTGGTTTCATATTTCATCTTTTAAGAATAAAATATGACACTGTGAGTGTTAAAAATATTGTAAAAACCATTGAGTAGCGAAGCGTTATCATTTCCAAGTTGAATTTATTCTGTAAAGAATAACTACTTGGCCCGCTGTTGCATAAACAGACGGGTAGATGGCGCTAACGTCACGCAATGACGTATCAATAAGACGTAACCACGGCTCTTGCAACGCAGCCGAAACGTCGAGCAGTGAGAAGCATTTACTCATATTTAAATTTCGTGTCTAGACCCATCATGTCTAATTCTCATTATGATGATGATGTTATCATCATGACTAAAAAATACTGTACTGTTTAAATTCAATAGGTACTATAATATTCGACCTCTTTCCTTATAAACAAAGTTACTTATTTTATCTTCACACAGTCTCAATTGCACAATTTTGAATAAAATTGACGATAAAAGTCTATCTTATTCTGTATTTGAGTGACTGTTATAATAAAGTTTAATGAAAATTGTGCGAAGAGCCTAAATCATCGTGGCTACGACGATCAAGGCTTGTGGCGTGTGGGTTTGAACTTTGAACCCTTCCTTATTTACACTCCTCTTAGAATAATAGACAAATTACCGCCTTGCTGGTTTCCTGCCAATGTAAATGTGTATTTAACGACTGAATGAGGGAAGGGATTTCGAATCCTTAGCACCTTCTTCAAAGAACTTTTGAAATATTTTTATACTCTCCACTTTATAAGTTAACTAGCGGTCCCAGCGAACTTTGTTTCGCCCCCAGCCCCGTCCCGCCCCGGCCCCGTTTTATGGTAATTTTCTTTGCCATAAACCTCACGGAGCTTTCCAACGAATGCAAAACCGTGGAAATCGGTTCGTGCGTTCTGGAGTTACAGCGTCAGGAAGGAAAACCCGACTTATTTTTTATAGTAGATTTGACAACTTGACTCGAGTTCATTATGTAGGTGATGAATGTTTTTAAAATACATATAAAATACTTTTAAATACCGGCTTACATTAGATTGAGTGCATTGCCCAAGCAAAATATTGTGGTTAAAAAAAATGAGTATTACAGAAAACCGAAATCGTAAATTCGTTAATTAAAGTATTGATTGATACCTTCCCCCTGTTTTGAGGCTTCGCCAAAAAAGTTATGTCTTTATTTACATTTCACCTCACATTTTGGTTAAATTAACGTTTTTGATTTATAATCTATATTTGTAATTAACTGATTGAGCCTTTGAGAGCTTTCTCTTTCCCAAGAAATTATGACGATGGGAATTACTCATTTAATTTCTTTTCGCCTCGATTGATGATGTACTTAGCTGCAAGGGTTTTATAATCTGGTCTTACGGCAGTGAAAATTAATGGGAAACTTCATCATTCAAATCTTGGCAGTAATTAAGGGTATACAAAGAGGTTCTTATTTTTCGAAGCGTCATTTTTCTTATGGGCTACAAAATACATTAATTTCCGGTGGTTTATTGTAGTTCCTAATCACGATCACCCGAAAGTAAAATAAGTCCGTTAAAATAAACTGCTACACTACCGACCGATTGAATGATAAATTGGATTGTGTAAAAATAACTCCGAAGTAAGTTTTTACCCTTTTCCTAAACTTTTAATTAAAAATAATGAAAGCTACGATTCGCATTGTTGTTTCCAATTTGCTCATTTTTGGGAGCAATTAATAACCCTTGGAAGGTATTCTTAAAATATTCTTAAAAACAGAGTTTTTAGGGTTCCGTAGCCAAATGGCAAAAACGGAACCCTTATAGTTTCGTCAAGTCTGTCTGTCTGTCTGTCTGTCTGTCTGTCTGTCTGTCTGTCTGTCTGTCTGTCCGTATGTCACAGCCACTTTATTCTGAAACTATAAGCATCACATAGCTGAAACTTGGTAGGTAGGTGTATTTTGTTCACCGCTTTCCAATTCAGATACAAAAAATAAAAAATAATAATATTTAAGGGGGGGCTCCCATACATGAAACTAAAACCTAAAATTTTTTTTTTCTCAAACCTATGCGTGTGTGATGTCTATGGATAGGGCTTTTAAAATGATGTTGAGGTTTCTAAAACCATTTTTTCTAAAAGTGTAAGGTTTGAGATATAGACGCTTCCAAAGTGGTAAAATGGGCGTCCCCCCCCTCTAACTTTTGAACTAAGAAAGTGTAAATTTTGAAAAAAATATATGATGTAGATCTCAACAAAAACTTGCAACGAAAATTAGTTTGAAGGAGATCGAACTAGTAGTTTTTGAGATATAGCACATTTTTATCAACCGCAAATATAACTTTGTCTTTCATACAAACACTATGAAAAACAAAGTTATTTTTGCTGTCGCAATATATTGTGATGTTTTCGTTAAGTGAAAGTAAGTGGACCCTGAATTCAGTTAAGGGTGGCACGGAACCCTCAGTGCGCGGGTCCGACACGCACTTAACCGGTTTTTGAAATATACTATAATGGAGTTCTTTAAACAATTTCATGACAAAACTGATAATTCAAACAAAAGACGAAGTGTCGTCTCGGTGCCTTTTAATAAGTATTTAGATACCTAGTTACATATTTTAAATACTTATTACACACACCTTTTTTGGTTTATTAAACCCACTGCCAATAATGAAAGCTGCAAGTAATCTATTATTACATTTAATAAGACTGTAAAAGATCGATTTCTGTACATTGAAGATTTTTATGAAAAATTGTTACAGGGGGTCTTAATTACCGTAATAGAAGCCAAAACAACAATTTTTAAAATTTTTGTCTGTCTGTCTGTCTGTCTGTCTGTCTGTCTGTCTGTCTGTCTGTTTGTCCGGGCTAATCTCAGAATCTACTGGACCGATTTTGATGGGGCTTTTTTTATTTGACTCAGCATCACTTGGAGAGTAAACTAGGATAGAAATAATCACGCCAATAGACTTAGGGGGTAGGCAGAAAATATATATATATAAAAGAAAGTCGTGTTTGTTACAACACTTATAACTTGAGAACGGCTGAACCGATTTGGCTGAAAGTTGGTGGGGTGGTAGCTTAGAATCAGGAAAAGCATATAGGATACTTTTTGTCCCGCTAGACGGGGCCGGGGCTGGGGTAGCACGGGACCGGGACGAAACGGTGGGGAGGTAGCTTAGTACCAGGAGAAGGACATAAGATACTGCATATAGGATACTTTTTGTCCCGCTAGACGGGGCCGGGGCTGGGGTAGCACGGGACCGGGACGAAACGGTGGGGAGGTAGCTTAGTACCAGGAGAAGGACATAAGATTCACAAAAGAAGAATTTTGGCCGAGGGGTGTCGTATATCGTCGGTTTCGTGGACGGCTACCTGACACCAAGTTGCGGAACACTACGCCGACAAAATAGTGTATTATTTGAATGTTTTTTTGTGTTTTTATTTAAATATTTATGTTAGTCTTTAAGGTATATATTGTATGGGCCTTTGTTGCCTGAAACAAATGATTAAATAAAATAAAATAAATAAATAAGATACTGCATATAGGATACTTTTTGTCCCGCTAGACGGGGCCGGGGCTGGGGTAGCACGGGACCGGGACGAAACGGTGGGGAGGTAGCTTAGTACCAGGAGAAGGACATAGGATACTTTTTATCCCGTTCGATGGAGCCGGGGCTAAGGCGGGACGGGGCCGAGGCGAAACAATTTAAAATAAATGTGGGTGGAAATGAATCTGTAAAATGAACGTCCAAATAATCGGTATGGTCATAATAATTGATCACCTTTGATGTACCTACTACTTTTTTTTTTTTTAAATTTATTTATCGTATTAACAAAAATTACAAGGTATAGGAAATATTAACATTTAAAAACCACAGAGGTTTATCGTAATGCTAATGAGATAAGTTAACGTCAGTAATAAAAGAAACAGTAGGCGAATAACAAATCGAATAATGTGAGATGAGCAGATCGGTAATACAGTAAATTAAAAATAACGACATAAATGTACTATGCATTGTTAACTATAGGCAAGAACCAGGCAGGATTTAAATTTAGTTTAAGGTTTTTTTATCTACATTGAGAGATCATTGTTGAAAGTGTGCACTTATGTAATAATTACAATTAAAATAATTAATTATCACTACAATTTAGACAAGAAATAGCTTTTGAGTTTGGTTTTTAAGTTATCTTGTGATATTTTTTCGCAAACAGCTGAAGGTAAACGATTAATTAGACGCGGTACCTGATAAGCGGCCGTCCGCTGGCCGTACACATTATTTGCAGTCGTCTGCCAGAGCCGGTTTTGTGCCATGGCGCGTGTGCGTACAGGGTGCTCCACATAAGATTTTATATGATCACAATAGAAGTACTGTTTTAATAATATCAGTTCAATTTGGTCATAAACTGGTAAAATTTTACAGTGTTTGAAAATTTTGTTTTCATCATCAAGCTGATCACGCATGTTTGGGGATAATATGTTTTTAAGAATTCTAATTTGAAGATCATAGATTTGTTTAATATATGATTTGTACGTTCGACCATAGCTTGCCAAACCATACTGAATATATGATTCTGCCAACGAGTTATAAAGCATAAGCCTTACTTTGAAGGGTATTCTATTTTTTAGTATTTTTATGTTGGCCAAAAAGTGTCGTAATTTGTTGCACACATGTTCAATGTGATATCCCCAGTTTAATTTCGAGTCAATTATAAGACCAAGGTACTTTTGTGTGGCCACAACTTCGATAGTAGGACATTGACAAGTTCCTAGGTGATGAAGGCAGTCGTGATTATGTGCAATTATTGGTTTTGGAGCAGGAAACTTCATGTATGGAGATTTGATAACCATGAGTTTGGTTTTATCGGCATTTAGCACTAAACCAACGTCATGGCACCATCGAATCAACATATCTAGATCGGCCTGAAGAGAGTCACACGCATTTAAGATATCTGTACCCGAAACAAGGAGACATGTATCGTCTGCAAACTGATAATAGGAACTGTGTTTCAGACAGTTACCCATTTCATTGACGTAAGAAAGGAAATGCAACGGCCCAAGGACGGATCCTTGGGCTGTGCCGTCAGTCACATTCTTAGGGTCACTGAACGAATCATCTAGTTTAACCGTAAATGTACGATTTTGGAGATAACTTCTACACCAGTTGAGCAATGGACCCCGGATACCACAATCATCTAGTTTATCGATTAGAATTTTATGTTGCAACGTGTCGAAGGCCCGAGAAAAATCAATAAACAAGGCCAGCACACTATTTTTGCGGTTCAAACTTGCTTCTTATTGTTGTAATATGGCCAATTTTAATGATAAGTGAGTACTAAAATGTACTATATAAATACTTTATATCTTGCGTACTTATAAATACTTATACTTAAGTATCTTATTTGTAAAATCATAAGCCTATAAATTAAAAATTCTATCCAAAGTCACTATTCCACGCGGACGAAGTCGCGGGCACAGCTAGTATCACAATATTGGAGTCGCATGTTTTCTGACACTTTTTTCTACGAGAACATCTATGGGATTGGCTAGTGAGAGGCAATCAACGATCTCACTAAGAACTTTATCTCTAGGCAAAATATTCATGTATTTATAAGCCAGGGCAGATGCGACGTGTGTAAAAAGCCTTACGTTGAATGCATAAAGCTGTGTTCATATATACGAAAAAATGCTAAATAATAATGCTAAAAAATGGAACAGATTAAACAGCACATCAAGTGGCTTGATGTGTAGTGTTACGTGATAAATCAATTCATTAAGAGTGTTTTTTTTTATTTCAAATGGGTTCGCTCTTATTTTGTGCTTATGCAAAGGACTCATTCATGTAAAGTAACGATCATTGCAACTGTGCATTTCACCCATTAGTTTTCTTCTCAAACGGGTTTCTAATACTAAATGAAATAAAATAAGGTTTTGTAGTATTATACAAAGAAGTAGGCCACTTTCTTTCTTCACTTCTGGCTATCGTTTACCGGTTACCGGTACCGGACCGGTTTTATTAACCAAGGAGCTTAAAAGTATTTAACCAGCGGTTTAATCCCTTTACTCTTAACTATATCATTTATCCATCAACTTTATACGGTAATATAAAATGGAAAAGTAGATATATCGTGGTAAAAATTTCCTAAGTATTTAGGACCAAGTATATTAGAGTGAAAAGTTCGCGGCAAGTACGTAAGCTACTTACAACTTCGCACACAACTCCGAAATTGTGGCTGTTCTTTTAACCTACAAGATGTACGCCTCCGTTATTTGGATGTATTAATACGAAAGTAATATGAAAGTATACGAACAATTGAGTTACAGTGGATTATTTTTTCATGAAGAGAAGATGCTTTTCAGATTTTGGTATCAGGTATGAATGAACATGCGTAAAAGTATTTGTATCGGTAATGTGACATGTGTACACATTAGAAGCACTTTTTATTTGCTTGGTTTATCTAGTTTTGTGAAACGTTTGAGATAAAAACCGTTAATTTTGTGGACAATAGTATCTGGTGCTTTACGTCTTGAACGCTGGGTTGCATGTTGTAACGTATTTCGTATTGTGTTTTTACCTGTCACGTTTGGTACCTACTGCTTACGGTTGGTGAGTTCATGCCTAAAAATAATTACCAACTTGTGTTACATAATAACATGTAATAACATGTATTCTGGATAACCTTTCATGTCGTTTCTAATTAAGTAGTTTTTCATTCAAAGAGAGTAGATATATTTGTTTATTATCTAATTACTAATATTATCAGTGATGATGGATGATCAAAGCGAATCTACTTCAAACACAAGTAAATAAACATAATTTGAAATTTATTTGGCATCGGTAAACACCAGTGGGATCGGAAAAGTTATATAATTCGATGGTATTTCGGTAGAGGCGGATTGAGTTTAACACACACACATGCCCTAGAACCATTTTATGTTTGATTAGAGATATTTTATTTTTGATACCATTTCTGCACTGATTGATAAAAATAATATCCGAGGCATGCAGTATGCCTTATATAATTATTTATCTTCTTATAATTTTAAAGAGCAATGTTTCAGATAAAAATAAATCTATTTACTAGAAATAAACGCAATTACCAATTATCAGCAGCAAATAAAAACAAAAACAAAACGCGGGTACGTGTAACTTATTAAAACGTGAAACAAATAAACGCGGTAACTGTGGAGATTATTTTAAGAGGATATATTCCCGCCTACATGCGATTAACATAATATGTTACACAATTTATAGTGTAGGCACGGACAACAGCACGTCACGGTAAACTCTGCGGTATTTGATTAGTTTTCAACAAAAAATATATAGATAAACTGATTCGCTGGCGTCTGTACAAGGCCATTGAACTTTTGATAATCAGAGAACTTAATATATTATACTGCACTTAATAATTTCTTCTCTATTGTCTATTATTGGCTTATTACTGTTCATTTCTTCGTAGAGAAGAATTAGTTTTTTGTTATCATAATTAATATTACCTACTTTACTAGTAATGCTAAAACGAAAGATAACAGATATAGTTATGAGTACTCATGAGATATAATTATTATGTGCGTTGATTGAGAATCATACTTATAATGCATCGCATTATTCCTCAATGAATGGGAAAATGTTTACGTAAGCGTCCTACATGTTTTCTTCAAGTTCCAACGTACAGACTGACATTGGCTAAAATAATGCATTTGTTATGGCGGTAAAGGTTTTTAATGCATTACCAGAGGATATGAAGGAATTACGGGGCTTTATTTCAAAAAAAGTTACACTCGTGGTTAATTGAGAATATTTTTTATAATCTTAACGAATATTTTACTCGCTAGAAATATATATATAGTCCGACGGCGATGATTTCCACTTCTGACATTATCATGATTTAATTAATAATACTATATTTGCACGCTGACTAAAATGTAGCTAATTTTGGTGAACTCAAATGTATTAAAAGCTAAGACCTATATTGTACACTCAAAATACGCAAATAAACGCATTGTATTTGTATTTATATATTACAAACGTATTTGTATTTTTAAAAGTAACGCGTTTGACTAACTTTCTTCTTCTTCTTAAGAAAGTCGTGTTAGTTACACCATTTTAACTTTGTTGGAATCGTCGTTGCTCCGAAGTATACTCTTAGCTAAATTTAGTTTAAGTCCGAAGTATACTCAAACATTTTAGCTAAATTTGGTAAGTGCAAAGGCCTCTAGATGATATTAGTATTTCAGCTAATTTTCTTTTTTTTTCAGCGCTCACCACAAACAAATGTACGTGCTTCTCCGAGCAGTGCAGCGGACATTTTATTCAAATCGCTGCATTGTCTATGCTAAGGAGTTCGTGCTGGATCCACAAACGCTTTTGTTCCGGTGAGTTTTTCAGGTATATTACGTAACTTAGCTGAATTTCATTGCGACAGCGAACGTTGCAATGGAATTCTTTTGCGACAGCGATCATCGCAATGAACTGCTTTTGTGCTTTGACTACAATTCTATATTTATGGACCCCAACACTGCGAATTTTAGCATCGATGCATAAGCGCGTTTTGAAAAAGCGCGACAGCATCGCGACTCACGCAATGAACAGATTTAATTTGGCATCGATGCAGAAGCGCGTCAGTATCGATGCAGTGGCCAATATTCAGTACATAATTCGTCAATTTCCAGCTTCTGAATCGATATTGACGCGCGTTAGCATCGCGACTGCATCGATGCTTAAAGTAGCGCAGTGTGTAAAGGTTGACATTTTGCGACTGCATTGGAACTGCATCGCTGCTAAAAGTCGCAGTGTGTAAGGGGTCTAAACTTTAATAAAATTTAAATAACAAAACAAATACCTACCTCACATTTGAGGTAAGGCCTGTGCCCAGCAGTGGGATGCTTACAGGCTAAACTTAACTTAACTAACAAAACAAATTAAAGCGAGTTATTCTAAGTTCTTAGCTGAAATGAATGAATGAAATTGATTAGTGTCCAATATTATGTCCTTTTGAAAGCATTCAGCACCGCACTTTACTTTAAGCTTTAGCCATGCAGTACACGGATTGAATTCGCTTCGCTAACGCTTTGCGGTTACGTAATCACACCGATTTCAAACGGGCGCTAAGCTAGGACAAAAAGTGTGAAAGAAGGAATCATATCCGGGACACTCGGAACGAGACGTACCTAAATAAAAAAAGCATTTGAAATGATATACTTAGCTGCTTTTCAGAACTCTCTTTTTTAAGAGTCCGCCCATCCTAGTTCGAATACGCATAAAAAAGGCGCTTAGTACTGGGTAGTAATGCTTAGATGTATAATAAGTAAGTAGTGTTATTTGTCTGGTCAGCCCTAACCATGTCGTGTCTAAGAGAGAACGCTTCTAACGATAAGATCGGCTAAATTGTATTTTTATTTCAGTGTGACCTGTACGTTTGTATGTATGCATATATATTTTCAACAAAAATGTATATGTATGTCTGATGTGCTGTCCACTGCATATGCGTAACTGACCTTCATGAGATGCAATCAAAAGTTCATATATTGATCCTTACAGCTGTTGATTATAAGAGTATGTACATACGTACCTTGTGATATGCATAAGTGTAAGTGAACAAAATTAAATATATGTAATATATGGCTCAATTAAAAACCTGACGTTTCTAAACAGGTCATTAAATTATTTAATTATCTACTATATAAAAATAAGTCGGGTTTTCCTCCCTGACGCTATAACTCCAGAACGCACGAACTACGTGAGGTTTATAGCAAAGAATTATCCATAAAACGGGGCTGGGGGCGAAAAGAAGTTCGCTAGGACCGCTAGTCTAGGCTAATTATTTAATATGATTTGCCTCATAAATTGCACTTGTAAAAAGCAACCGTGACTCTGTGACAGACGAGGAATCGAACCCCGTATCTTACGCTGTCCGGGCGTATGCCTTTACCACTCGGCCACCGTCACATTTTGAATTTTGCAAGCGCTTTCTTTTTGATGCGTAGGCTGCGTGACCTCATCACTGTTGCGAGATTGCTCTCACAATATCCGAAGGAAAATATTACTTTATACAAATATGCTTTGCCTTTCTCGCATATGGACTTAAAAGTTTATACAGCCTTTCCAAAGCTAACGAAGAACTTGATATTGCTGCAATTAACAAACTAGTTTATAGTTTACCTTCTCGCCTTCGTCAGAGAGTTAATGCGAGAGTTTCCGTTCAAGATTTCCTTAAGACGTGTGAGTTCAAACAGATTATTATTTAGGCACTTTAAGTCTTTTATTCTTCAAAAGGAAAGCTGTATTATGGAGGGTTATTATATTAGTCAATAATAGAACATTATGGGGCAGAAATTGGAGATCTAATCAAAAGCGCAGCGTACGATGTCCACCAAATTAGGGAAGGAAGTGTGGTAGTTCCCTCTTGCCTACACACCGCAGTTTAAGAACCGAGGGTTTCCCGCCTTAAAAGCCTTTTGCCAGTACAGAGGTTGCTGCTACCCAACACTAGGACAACCACCACACATCTTCCCGGAAAAAACTTCACGGACCAGCGCTTAGCCAACATTTGACAATGACGACAGATGAAGGTTACACTGAATGCAGAACGAAGCGCTATAACAAAAACACGGGGGGGGGGGAGGGGGGGGGGGGCGATGGGGAGTCCTATGATCAACACTATCCAGAAGAGATTTTTTACACCCTGTATAGTTATGCCTGACTTATAAAACTCGCTCCATACTTCTCGAAAAAAATACAAGGAAATAAGTTAGTTAACAAGCATTTCATTGAATACATTCCGGGTCTTTGTTCTTTATCTTTTGTTTTGTTAGTCATGTGATATATATAATTAACTTCCTACTAAGCGGAATACCCTGAAAACTTTGATGTACCACGGTAAGAAAATTTGTACGGACGACATTTTAACAAACTAAAACTAGGAATGTTAACGTTAAACTCATCTACATAGAAGTTAAAACCATAACGAAACTCGGCTAGCCTGTTTAATTAGCGTTATTAATATCAAATTAAGAACGTACAACTTTGAGAAGTATTTCTCATAAGAAGCAAATAACTTATTCAGATGTAACCGAGTCTGGTTAGTAGCTGAAGTTTATCGCTTCCTGAGTTAAGAACATGACATCTCGACTGAGGTTTGAATCTTGCACGTTAAACTTTTAAATTGGTATTGAGCTGCCTCTTTTGTAAATATAGGTACCTACCTACTTGTAATTTACGAGATGATTTTGTTACTGTTCATAAAGTTTAACTAGCTCCGTAGCAATACTTTGGAAGGAAGAAAAATATGCCATTCTTATAAAAACTTTTAGGGTCTGCGATAAATCATAATTTGCTTGACCCTTGCAGCCGCAAGCACTACCTAACGAAGTTAGGTAGTTTCAATATTAATGAAAGATTTTTCTTTTTGAGTATTAGGCAATAGGTTCCTACATATTAATTTTTATTTATTTATTTAAGAGCTTTATTGCAAAAGTAACAGTGTACCTACAAAAGTAACAGTGTAATATTACCTGGTGTTCTCGTAATAACGGACAGCGGCGCAAGAAAGTGTGCAAAAATTTACTGTATTGAAAAGAAATGGACGAACGCGTGTCGGGTGTTTGTTAGGTCCATTTCAACGATAACCACGTAATAGTGTGGTTTCTTTGGCAAAAATAATAAATTAATAAAGATTTAAAAAAGGAATTATGGTCACTATCAAGTTACTGGACTGAACATGGTTACTATATTACGGCTTGTACGTACGGTTATAGAGTTATTCACAGTATGCATAGATTGAAAGTGTAATCAAAAACTGCTGGTCGCTCCTAAAAATAACTCCAAAATCTTTTTTCTTCCAGCATAATTCTAAACTAAGACAATAAAGATTACAAAGCCATCCACGGGCTAATTTCCTTTTCGTCCTCGTTAATTTTACGCCATGATTTTCCATCAAGATTTACAATAGCCTACCCTTTGTTATGCGACTGTTAATTTTGAACTTAATTAAAAAACACAATGGTGCTACCAATGACATTAAAGTAAGCTCGAAAGATTTATTTGATTACGCCTCTAAATGCTGTTAACCTAGATACCATTGTCAGTTGCAAGCTAAACAAATTATACTATTTATATACCTGCACGGTGTCGGGGTCTCTACCGCCTGATCATTTTGAAACAAAAATTGCTTGCACACTCGACATAAAAACGGCGTCACTTCAAAATACCGACGACGCGAGGAGCGAGCGATTTTGGCTCGTAAGCTGGTTAGGTGTTTAGTTGGGTGTTACGCTTTACGTTGACCTCAATAGCACATTAGGTATTTTGTAAATTGAACACCTAGGTAGTAGAAAATTCATATTCATAGAACATTTTAAGTATATATTTGTTCACCCATCTTGAAAAGATCGGAATTAGGCACTCGTAATTTTAACTTTATAAACAGTACCTTCATTATATCTAAAATGAAATCAAGTTTAGCCTGTAAGAAATAAGTTTATTTTAATGTCTGTAGTTTTTTCATATAATGCCTATTAAATTTTGTCCAAGAACAAAATAATTAAAGCATTTAATAAACAATGCTCGTAAATTCTTGCGAAAGCCACAAATGGAATAGAAAAGGTTAAGGAACTCCTAGAAATGTCAATTGAATTTTTACGACCGCTCTTTCATTAGTAAATAAGGGCGGCTAGGGACTTGAGCTATTTTTGGTCAAAAATAAAATAAAGTCCTCGTAGTATAATTCGAGCTAATAGGTAGGAGTATATCGAGGTAATAGTACCTACTTATTCCTTTTGGGAATGATTTTTCAATAGTCAAATTATGCTGAGAGAGATTACTCTTTTGTATAATAGGCGTCACACACACACACACACACACACACACACACACACACACACACACACACACACACACACACACACACACACACACACACACACACACACACACACACACCCAACACACACACACACACACACACACACACACACACACACACCAACACACACACACACACACACACACACAATAAAATCCAAATACTTTCTTAATTAAATTATAATAGTGTTAACGAGCTTACACATCTTAACTATGGTACAAGAGGAAAAAGAAATAGGAAAAGCAGGTACTTAGATAAATATTTACAATATTTATGTTATACAGCGTATTCAGCCAGCCTGACCAGCCCAGCAACAATCTCCCTCGCAGCCAGTTCCATCTCTTGGGGCGGCAGTCCAAACTCCGTGCCTCTGGTCTCTATGGCGATCGCGAAGTTGATGCCTTGGCTGTACGCCCAGTCCACGGACTGCCCAGAACCCTTCCTCAGCTTCAGTTGGTTTACCCGACCAGCTCGGAAGTGCACGTTGTCAACTTTACGCAAAGCCTGATGAAGACATATTTTTTATTAATTTAAGATATTTTCGACGCACGCACCTGAGGCCCTGAGGGCTTAATACGAATAACGAAATCTGTCAATACGATCATCGTTTAGCGGGTCCGATGCATTTTTATTATGCAATCCTTACTACGATATACTACGAATCCGCAAAACGATAATCGTATTGACGGATTTCGTAGTAAGGCCTCTACTGTTAGGTCACAATGCGGTTAAGAGTGGTATATGTTTGCTCAGTGGGCAACCTATTCACTCTTGCCTTGATAAGGATGAGGGTTCCTTAGAGGAGACATCGACATGCAATATTTTTTCATACTTTAGTTGCGAGTAATAAGAAGACTCAGGAACGCATGATTTTAATCATTTAAAATATTGCACTGATCCCTATCACCTGGTTTATTACCTGTGCTATTCTGATAGCTACGGATTCAACTAGAAACTAGGGCTGAAAACGGAAATCTATTGAACAAAAACACCCGGGGATTTTGAAACTGTTACTTTTGATTGTTAGCAGAGTGGTTAAAGAAGTTTCCTATTTAAAATTCTGTATTTTGTCTTCCCAGTGTGTTATCAATAGCTACGTCGAGTACTTCTATTCGTTTCTACTATACACTTCTGCAGACTGCAAGTGCGGCTAAGTATTATACACGGCATTGTTATTCAGAGCTATGCTCAGGAACGTGTCGGAAATTTAAAACACACCATCTATTTATCACTTAAACCATTAGTTAGAGATCGGTATTTACCAAACACCCAGTTAAAAGGAGAATGCTTAGAACGTTTGGTGCCAATAGACCACCGTTTTTATTTTCATCAATTACCAATATTAATTGCAATTGTACGAAGCATCTGTGTCAGAAAGGAGTCAAACCCTGTGTCTTACGCTATCCGGGCGCTTGCCTAGCCACTCGGCTACCGGCACATTGCCAATATTGGTTTTTTTTTATTAGTAAAAATATTTCCTTCGGATGTTAAGAGAGCAATCTCGCAACATTGATGAGGTGACGCAGCTTACGCTTTAAAGAAATCAATCAATCAATCAGCCTGTTGCAGTCCACTGCTGGACGTGGCCTCCCGCCAAAGTGCACGATCCCTGCTTTCCTCATCCAGTCACTACCAGCGACCTTCTTTAGGTCATCGGTCCATCTGGCAGCGGGGCGTCCAACACTACGTTTGCGTTAAAGAAAGCACTTGCAAAATTCTACAGGCTTATTGCCAATGTGTCGGTGGCCGAGTGGTATAGGCATGCGCCTGGATATCTAAGGACACAGGGTTCGATTCCTTGTCAGGGTTCGACACAGTTACTTTTTACAAGTGCAATTTATAATATTTAAAAAAAAGCATGTTAGAAGCTACTGGTGGCAGCCTAGCTTTTATATTATATATATAAATATACACACCCATTGTCTGGTATCGTGGTAAGGAATTGTCTTCCTTGTGTTACGAAGTATCAGACAACAATTATGACGGGGACGTTTCCCATAAATACTTAAATACATATAACATCCATGACTTAGGTACAAATGTTCGTGCTCATCACACAAATTTGCCTCTTGCGGGATTCGAACTCGCGACGGCCGGTATAATAGTCAGGAGCGCTAACCAATACACCAAACGCGTCCTCATATTAAGTTTGTATAGTGACTAGGGAGATAACACCATAATAACAAAAATAGTAAAATTATCTTTCACCAAGCCAGTTTAAGAGATAATGACGTATTCCTCGCTAAGTATACTTTTTTACCAACTAAAGCAAAATGTTAGGCCTTTATAAGCCCTTATGAAAGTCAAATGAAGTTGCCGGCAGTGCCGAAAATAAACTTCAACGGGGAATATTATTACAACCAGTGGAAACACAGAGGAAAACTTCCGCATCTGGGAAACAATAATAATATTAGTTTCCTAGTAACGGTTTTATAAAAATACAGCTCTCTCTCTCTAGTTGGTGCAACCACAGATAAGTGCAACAGACAAATAGCGATGCATTTTGAGTTATAAGTATGTGAAAGGAATATCTCGTTCCAATTTAAGTATTATGACCTACTTCTATGCATTATAATTATGGTAACTTGAAAACATTTGTAGTTCGTAGGTCGTAAAAAACATGAGAGATGCAATAATTTGGATTTTTATTTTTAAATATGAAACCAAATCTTTTCCCAAAAAAATGTGTATATTACGCGTAGTCCGATAATAATGTGCGAGTTATGTGCAAATTCATTAAAGTAGGTTTACATGTCTTCAATTTTTTCCTCTATCACCACTAAGAACTGTCGAGGTTACTGCTGCCTAACCACCTTAATATTCAAAATCGCTTGCACATTGCGTCGCTTTTCGGTTGTAGAAAGCCTGTTTCCTGTCTTGTTTGAGACCTCGACCGTATTTACTAAACTGGTATAAATCTATGAAGATTTGATGAGCGATATAGATTTTTGGCTGTCGAAATCTCTAATAAGTTGGTAACCCAACTACATGTTACGTAAAAAAGTTACAAAACAAAGTTGTATACGGACGAAAAACAAAATTGACTTTACTTATCCGTTACGTGACCTATGTATATTTGGCCTTTCCTCATGGTAAATTTATTTTCTCTGCTTAGAGGCACCCAATGGGAAAAATATTAACCTATCTGGAACTAAAAGTGCGGGTCAAATGAAAATATTGGCAAAAGAAACCTTGCGGGGTCTTGCTCGCAGAAGGTCTTATTATGAATGGAGTTGGTAATCCTATTTTATGATCTCAATATTAAATTTCATTCGACTTGCAATACAGTAGCATGGACTAGCTATTGCATATTAAAATGTGCAATTCAGTATTTATTTGTTTGATGATTGATTTCGTATCATTCATTACTTATATTGTTTCTTGTTACTGTACTTACTTATATTAGAGATTGACAAATTCTAGTAGATTGAAATTTTTAAAATAGATGCTTAAAATGAAGCCTATTACTTGTTACTAATATAAACATTAGCGATTTATTCTTGTTTGTGATCTACTTCTCATGATTATTATTAAAATTTTTGGACTGATCCCCCTTATATTTTGTTCATCCGAACTGTTCCACTGTCAAAACTACTTTAGTTAAAAATCAACATTCATTTAATTATCATAATTATCACAGATATACAAGAAAACGGTGGTAATCTAAAACAATTTCAATTTGTGCAAGCTACCACAAACCTTGTCAACCTAATTTCATTTAATTTCTATGTTTTAATAACAAACGTAACAGTCACACGAAAATTTATTATGACAGCATAATTTGGGGCTCTGTAACGCGTAAATAACGGTTTAGACGACGAATTAGTTATTTGGGCTGTCGCTTCACTCAGACGTGAAACCACGAATCGGGCACGAAATTAATTTTGGTTTAACGTTGTTTTGGGCATCATCTAATTTTAGATGTATTCTTTACCTAACACCACATCTCATTTGTAATGGGGAATAATAAAACGAGCGAATAAAAAATACCTTGGCGACTGATGATGACATACTGTTTTAATTACTTGAGCGGTAAGAATTTGAGTAAGCGAATAATTAACTAAACTAACGACGAATATTGATTAATAATAAAATCCAGAACGAGCTTACAACAAGTGGGCTTTGTTAAATCCATTTCAGATATAAAAATACTATCCGAGCGACTAAATTACTAACTGAGCGACTAGAAATACAGAGGGAGCAGCTTTAATATTAAGATATTTTCGATTTTTCCAATTGAGGTTTTACATAACGAACTACAAAAAAGTTCACTCTGAGCAAAGTTTTGTGAGCTGCTGTCTTAAAGATTATTGGTTACTGATATTCTATTTGAGGTCTTGTGTTTTATATTTTAGGCAAACTATAATATGTATGCAAACACGTTTTGGGTTTAGCGGCTCGAATTAGTTAATTATGATTATTATTAACAACAGCACCACTGGAAGCAAAAATGATACCCATTGGACATAAATGAAAACGAAGCCGGGCTAGAACTTATCTACTAGTGACGATGAGTAGTAGAGCTCCTCAACCCTCATACCAATTATAGTATTGATAAGAAAATCACTTTTTTTATTCACTGAAGTGTCTTTTTTAGGGCTTCGTAGTCCAACGGAACCCTTATAGTTTCGCCATGTCCGTCTGTTTCTTCGCTAATAAAATATTAAGTGTGTCTTCAAATAGTAATTTCATAAGTTGATTTTTTATTTAAATGTGGCCTCATAATACGCTACTCAGATTAGTATTTTTCAAAGTAGTTTTAGCATTCGAAACACTTCATTTAAGATTAAATACCGCTCAGTTTGAAAAATCTATTTGCCAAATATTGAAAAAATGCAGGACGTAATGTTGACACTCAATCAAAAATTAGGTCGCTCATATATTATGAAGCTTCTCATTTTGCATTTAAAGTAACTCAAATTATTCTTTGTAAGTTGCTGATCTGTTGATTTCTCGTCAATCACACTCAGTCGCTCACTTAGTAATTCTATAACCCAAATTGAGTATTTTTGACACTTAAAACATTAATTTACAGTCGCTCGTTTAAATACTACCCATTTGTAATGAGCTGTTATTTTAAGGAGAGTGTATTCAAGACTTCCCTGGGTTAAAAAGATTTTCTGGTAATTTTGAAACACTTTTTTAGGCCATACTTTCTTATTTGGGACAGAGGTTCAACTTTATCATTGTCAAATATCAGTAGTTGAGTTTTTTGCGTAACTGAAACTATCTTGTATCTTGAGGCGACTCGAGTACTCTACCCAGTTCTGCATGTCATTTTAATGTTTTTTTTTCTCGGTCGAATAAATGTATTTTCTTTCTTTCTTCATTCTTTCTTGTAGCTAGAGGCATTTCAAGAGTGTGTTTTGTGAATAAATTCTTGAGAAGTAGACTCTTTTTAACCGACTTCAAAATAAAAAGCAGGTTCTCGGTTTGACCTGTACGTATGTTTGTTTGTCTAATATACAATAGAAGGATTTAGTACCAATATTATTCTAATTAGGTATGTCATAATGACTTAGACAACAACTAAAAACAACATAAAAATATTTTTGATAAAATTTTGACGCCTTAAAAAATCCACTAAAAGGAACAAAAACATTAGATTTCCAAATAAGACACAAATTCAGAAGTAGTAGGAAGTCAGTTCAGAAGCATAGGTTTTTTGAAGACGGCTTTTTCAAGAATACAAAACTGATATATTACCATAACCATCTCCGTAGTCACTCGAACATGTACGTCCGCATGCCGAGTGGGTTTGCCATCAAATATCCATGGGATAATGATAGCACTGCCATACGAGTGGACGTCCACGTAGCCCGTGAAGTGTACACCACTGACCAGATCCTGCGAGGACAAAAGACAAATATTCATTCACCACATTGTACCAAAAGCGCAGCGTATGACGTCCACCGAAAAGATGGACAGACGAACTTGTAAAGATCGCAGGATAAGGGAGGTCTTTGTTTAGCAGTTGATGATAATGATGATGATTAAATTTGAAGATTACGTAACACACACCCATTATAGAAAATAAATAAATGTGCGCCAGACAACACACTAATTACCTGGATTCATGGTAAGGAGTTTTCTACCATGTGTTACGAAGTACCAGACAACGATCAAGACGGGGGCGTCTCCCATAAATACTTAAATACATATAACATCCATGACTTAGGTACAAATATTCGTCTCATCACACAAACATTTTCCACTTGCGGGATTCAAACCCGCGACGGCCTTAAAGG